>JANLJB010000028.1:0-13561 GCA_026212285.1 Bursera cuneata
TACGTGGATTGTTTACATATTCTATTGCAATTTTGGTATTTCTAGTTTTGAAGAAATGAAAATAATATCATTTTATTTAATCAAAATAAAGAACTGATTTTCCTGCATATGCCAAACGTCTGACTTCTGGACTTTCTATGTTAACTTCGGAACAGATACAGTTTTGTATTAGTCACGACAAACTGTACCTGTGTTTATGTGTAATGATATGTAACGTATTGTATTTTTAGGATTTATTTTTATTTTAAATTTGTTCATGGTGAATGTTTTCGTGCATGTGTTATGATTTTCTCTGATTGGCTTGTTCCATGAAATTTAGATGCTATACATGGTGGTAATTTTGCAATGAGATAGTGGAGAACATAGTTATGGTTTGATGTTTTAAGCATAAATCTAATGCATGTTAGCAGTAGATTCATTTTTATTATTATCATTTTTTTTTGGATGCTCAAGTAGCATCACTTTTCCAATGCCATTCAGAGGCTAACTAGAGCTTATATCTAATTTTCTTTGCCAATAACATTTATGTTTTCTTACAGGAAGTCCGTTTTCACCGTGTCATTAAAGGATTTATGATACAAGGAGGAGATATTTCTGCTGGAGATGGCACTGGTGGAGAATCCATTTATGGCTCGAAGTTTGAAGATGAAAATTTTGAGTTGAAACATGAACGAAAAGGAATGTTATCTATGGCTAATGCTGGCCCTAACACAAATGGGTCTCAGTTCTTCATCACAACTACTCGAACGTCTCATTTAGATGGGAAACATGTTGTGTTTGGGAAGGTAGTTAAAGGAATGGGAGTTGTTCGTTCAATTGAGCATGTTACAACTGGTGATAATGATTGCCCGACTTCTGATGTTGTAATCACGGATTGTGGAGAAATTCCTGAGGGGGCTGATGATGGAATATCTAATTTTTTCAAAGATGGTGACATTTATCCTGATTGGCCAGCTGACCTTGACAAGAGTCCTGATGAACTTTCTTGGTGGATGGATGCTGTTGATTCTATTAAAGCTTTGGGAAATGAACATTACAAGGTAATTATTATAGATGGATATACTACATGTTAATGTATTTGGCATATCAAATTGTACTCTTTGTAAAAATATCATATGTTTGGCATTTTATTGGTTCTTGGTGTTTCTTCTGTCAGTCTTTTGTTCTTCTTTCGTTATTTTTCATTTTATTTTTTCTTATCTAAGAGTATTTTTAATGCATATTGATGATATGCTGATTACTGTTATTCAAAGAAACAAGATTTTAAGATGGCTCTTAGAAAGTACCGGAAGGCTTTACGATATCTGGATATTTGCTGGGAGAAAGATGGGATTGATGAAGGTTAATTGGCGCTTTATGGTATTCTGTACTTTCTATTGCCTGTTCTATTGCGTTTAATTTGTCTGACTAAATATATTTTACCCATTGTGGCTGTGCAGTGAAGAGTTCCAGTTTAAGGAAGACAAAATCACAGATCTTCACAAACAGCTCTGTAAGATCTCGTTTTTACTGTTTAAGTGAGTGAATTTGACCATTGAGTGTTTTATATGCAAATAATTTGTTTTGTGGATCAAAATATGAAAGAAGCAAACTCCCACTGGGCCACACGGAGGAGTAGATTATATCTGGTGACGGCATATTGCCATATTTACATTTATATTATATATAACAGAGTTTGAACAGGATGTTATGAAGGCATAACAAACGATGGAAATAATTTTTATAGTCAAATAGTAGCCAATGCTCCTAAACATTCAATGGAAACTAGAGTCTTATCATGATATTCCGTCATTTTCTTTCCTCCTCACTCAAGTTTGAGTTCTTGGACTTTATTTTAACAGGATTGTATTGAGATCCTGATATAGTGCAAGGTTTTTATAAGTTCATTTCCATTAAAATTTAAAAGATGAAAAAGAAAATTTATGTGAACTTTCTTTGAATTTTCTTCTATCAGATTCTTAATAAGATCTTTGTACCCCGCTATGTTCAATTATCTCTATTTTACATCCAGAATGGTGGTTTCTTTATGCATGCACCTAGATACGGATCAAACTTACATTGATGGCAAATACTGATCAAACTTTTGTCAAGCATGCTACTCAAATTCTTGACCACTATAAAGTACACTTTTTCATCAATTTTTCCTTAGCTTTAACTTTGTCTGATAATTGTTGCTTTATATCTTGCTGTAGGCTTGTAAGCTGAAATTGGGAGATCTGAAAGGAGCATTGTTGGATACAGAGTTTGCAATGCGGGATGGAGATAACAATGTGAAAGCTTTGTTTCGCCAAGGTCAGGTTAGTATCTTTCATTGGTAAAACTTTTAATCCCTGGGAAGGTGGAAAATTGTGCATATAGTTGCCCAGTCAACTGTTCTTGAAAATCTTTTTTTAACATGCATAACAAAAGATTTAATCTTTGTGAATTCTACAGCTTCGCCACTGTTTTGGTTTCTTTCTTGTAGGAATCTATTTAATTTCTGTAATTTATGATTGTGTTATTGTTTCTCTATATTGTTATGCTTCTCAAAGTTTAAATAGGGTAGCAGGTATAAGCAAAAATGCATTAGTTAGCTGTTTCTTGTTGTCTCCATTTTCTTGCAGTAATTCCTTGACCTGTTGATTTTTTTTATTGCATATACCTTTGCCATGTTTTAGGTAGCATTTTCTTTTCAATTAAGTTTAAAATTCCAATGATTGTGTTCCTTATCTATCAGGCATACATGGCCCTTAATGATGTGGATGCAGCTGTTGAAAGCTTTGAGAAGGCACTGAAATTGGAGCCAAACGATGGTAGGTGACAGATTTTGACAATGCCTCTAACCTGAAATTAGTGGTTCAATGTCTCCTGATTTTGGAAGTTGTCATTTTTTTTTCTTTGGTCTTGGAAGATGGGAGTTGCATGGTAGTTTGAAGGTTCAAAGGATCTATATTCAGACTATATATTTATTATCACCTTTTAGAATTATGGTTTGATTGTTTCAACATTGGCAACAAGATTGTTTTATGAGAAAATGTCGAGGATATTTATTTTCTAAGTTTTGGATATTGGCTAGGACAATTAGTTATTAGTAATTTTTATAATGTTAATATTCACAGGCATTCACTATGATTCTGAAATCAGAAGTTTAAATGGATTTTGAAATCGACTTACATGTTTCTGTGATGTTACTTTCAGAATTGCCTCAGTAGTTAATTCAAGTCTGTATTCTCTTATACATAGAAGGTTGAATCTGTGATATGGATTCTGTTGGAAGCTGCTCATAGCTTGTTATATGGTGCATTTCAGGTGGAATAAAGAAAGAACTTGCTGCTGCTAAGAAGAAGGTAGTAGAATAAACTGATCGGAATGTTCTTTATTGGTAAATAATTATTCTTAAATTTGTTTTAATAAGTAAACTTTTTACAGATTCACTATAGACGTGAGCAGGAGAAAAGGCAGTACCGCAAGATGTTTCAATAGCAGTCTTGTGTCAACTGGTATGTCAAAGTACTTTATGAAAATTGTTGTGCACTGTTGTTTACCATCAGGAAGGCTAACCTCATTTGGTTTGGAGTGCAGGCTGCCATTACTTGAATGGTCAAAATCTTTTGTAGTTGGATAGAGTCAACAACTGGTTCAGGCTTTTTTTAGTATTTTATATACAAGTTCTGATAATCTGGGGGGAGTCTATTAGGTAATATGATTTGAGAGATCTCTTATATTAAGGATTTAAATTCGGCTGCCCATCAACTTTTTAATATGATTCTGTGAGTAAAAGTTATTTCTGATATTGCTGCTTTACTTTTGCAGGTTTATTTTGGAAGTACAGGCACCATCATATTAAATCAACTGTACAAATATGAGGCTTGAACCAATTCTTAAATAGTCTTCATACAAGTTTATTTTGGACTGTAGCTTTAGCCACACGGGAGTTACTGAAACTGATGAATTCGTAGTGAATGACATTTTAATTTTACTTTTGTTTTGGTCCACTTGAAGTTTGGGTATAAAATGGACAATTTTGACTCTTATCAGTTTCTACGGTACGGGTCATATCACATACTGTTGGACTTATGATCTCCAAATGTTCCATTTTCTTTAGAAATTTCACTTGTATGTATCTAATCTTTGCTTAACAAATTTCACCTTAAAATGATTTAAAAGAAAGAGTAGAGAACCAAAAGATGATAAAAGAGTGGTTAGATGAAGTTTAATTTTATTTCCTTCATTGGTGTCATTGCCCATTGAGGCGTAGCTTGTGGGTACCCAGCAGGACTGCACAGCTTTTAACTCTGAAAAATGACATGGTAACGACGCATCATAATTCATACATCATGGTCATTTAACCAAAAAAAAAACACAACTTGCAAATCTATGTCCTGGACTAGCTATTTGTTGTAGTCATCAAGCCCCAAATCCCTTAATGCATCAGTAGCAGCATCCTTGCAGCTTTCATGGTTCTCCTTTGCCTGTCTGATAAGTTTTTCAATGCCATTACTGAGCAGTAGCGTTCTGCCAAAGAAAAATTTTGTTAGACAAAGTGCCCATTGAGGGAAGTATTTAATACCAACAGTTTCGGGCTTCATCACGACATCAACACCGAAAATCTAACGGAGATGATAATATAATTATAATGAAAAAAAAAAAGGATTATTTCCACTACGGCTACACAAAAATATAGTCCTTTACAATAAAATAAAGATTACAAAATTATCCAAAAACTTGAGAGTCTGAGCTTGAATCACGAATCCAAGCTCAAGCCTCACTCTGAAATTAAGCTCAGTCAGACTGAGCTGAACTTAAAGCTTCACAAATAACTTACAAGCCTGCCTCAAAATCACTTGGTAAAGCTAGTCCCAAGCACAATCTCAGTTCGAAATTGTTACAAGCCAAAGCTTGCTTTGTTGCATCCGTAGATGGACCAGTTCTATGAAAGAAAGACTGCCATGTCAGAGGTGGGGTCAAAAAAGGCGGCTTGAGAATATTTACCTATTTTCTGGGTTCCTAACTACAAGATTGCGGATCATGAAACAGGAATTTCTCTGCAGTTGCTGTGCCTTGGGAAACTTCTGCATGGCTTGGATAGCAAGGTCTCCAGCTCCAGCTTCCATGGCACGAGCTGCATTGTCTGGAGATCTCAAGGACAGTACAGTAATAATGGACATAACCTAAAAGCATGCCAAAAATAATCAGTGAGAAAGATGAACCGATAATGAAATACAAATGCATGTATAATACTGATATGAATTGTCATCAAACTACAGGTTTATTCTCTTATCCCGGGATAGGAAACATTGCAACAGGCGTCCCGAAGCACCTGATCTCCACCATTATAGTGATTCTTCGTTTCGTATCTTTTATTTAGTACTCACCCGCGATCACCGTGATGAAAACCAAATGCAAACTTTGGAGTAACTGGAGTTTGATCCAAAGACCTCTCATATAATCACAATAGACCATATTGTTTCGGATAGTTAAACTTACGAGCATTTGATAACCAAGTGGATGTTTCTATTCTATGCATTATACTTGGATGTAATGCAATCCTACACATCTTGCTCATTGTGAACAGCATAAAGTTGCCACAAACAGTCATCCAGAACATGCCATTACCAATACTTCATATGAAATGAGATGCACATTAAATACTGTGGTGCATTTCAATTAAGCATAATGCTAAATTATACATAGATCAGGTGGCTGTGCATATTCATTTTTGCTAGACTTGCTGGCAGCTTACCTCTTGCAGAACGTAAGGATCATCAGAAAATCTGGCTGAGAGTTTGATCAGCCTATCCATTCCACCCTTCTCAACAATAGAACTCTTGTTTGAGTCACTTCCTGCCAACTGATCAGAAGATGCATAAAAATGAAGAGCTTAGATGTTTCAACAAGAAGTACTAGTGATAAGAAGATGACAACATATAAGCCAATCTTGCATCATGATTAATCAACCATAATTTATAATGCTGGGAGGACATAGCTGTTGAGGGGGTGGAAATCAAATCGCACATCTTATGAAAAAACCAACTATTCTCTCTCAGGTTGGGAAATAAAAAGAGTTGCGAAATGAGTTGGCCTACTTCCAGAACCAAAGTCCTCTATGCCATTGAAATTTAGTTGAAAATTTAATTAGAGACTATATCAAATTATTATATAGAAGTAATTATTATAAACAAAGATTTCGAAATTATACCTTAGATAACAAAGAACAGCAAGTTCTAGCTATAGTTTTGTTGCCTTGTTCACCACTTTCATCAATACATCGGAGAACTGCATCAATACCACCATATTCAGCAATGGATATGCATATTTCATCCTGCAGCATGAAAAGCCTTAGAATCGAGAAAAAACAGCAAATATCCAGACATATCTAGTATCTGAAATATCATTATTTGTATAAGATGTTAACAACTCTAATCCTCTGAACCCTACTGGTGGGAGTGAGAAAGAATCTATTGATAAAAATTTTTAGACTTGCCATGCTTTATGCTAAAATATCACCATTTGAATATCCACACACATAGACAACATAAAATTGTATATGCAAGAATAACTGGCAAAATACTTCATAAAAAAGAACGACAAGAATATTATCTCTAACTTACTACCATAAAAGGTTACACTAATCAAAATAATACAATTCAAACTATTTTTCTACTGAACAAAACACTAAATGAAAATTTAGCACCTTAGCAGTTAGGGAAAACTTACATTGACAGAAACAGCCTTTAAAACAGTGCTAGTTGCAACGATACTAGGGGAGGTGAGCCCATCAGCTAGTGAATCTACAAGAGCTCTTGCAATTCCAATCTTTGCAAATCTTCGTGCATAACCATAAACCTGTAAGCTTGCACATTAGTCCTGATTACTTGAAATAACCATCTTTTGCAGTTCATTTGGAGCACTGGAATGTTTGAATTAAAAAACATAGATAAGTTAGAAAGGTTTACTAAGTATAACCACAACGTGGCTTCAAAACCAACCAAGAAAAGTTTCATTCCCACTAAAATAAGGAAAAGAGAATGGAGGTATGACTATTAATTATATTACTCTATTGATATGTTGAATAAGGGTACAAACAACTATGGCAATGCATAAGGTTTACATGCATTTCTACTAATGCCTTTACTTACTTGGGAAGCCACAACTCGATCATCATCAGGAGTTAACAGAGCACGCATGGCATCATATAAACTTTCAATTTTTCCATTTCTCTGTCTACTCAGAACTTCCAAGATAAGCTCATCGATTTTCAACTCCATGAATGATTCTTTGACCACCTCATTACAAGTTGCAGATGCAGCAACAATAGCAAAACCACTATTCAAGATCTCTAAATCTTCACTGCCATCTTTTAGGATATCAATCACAATTTTTGGTCCACCGCTTAACCGAAATGTTTCTGAACTTTGAAGATCTGCTAGAGATAAAGATAGAAACATCAGATACAACATCCACAATGATGATTCAATGTAACATAAGTTCTACTAGAAATATAATCTGACACATTAATATACCTATTTATATAAAAATTTGTATAACTATCAATACAAATAAGTACTCTCTAACCCAACATTTCAATGCAAAAAATTGTCGCACATTTTAACAAAGAAAATTCCTCTTCCTCTGTTTCCTTGCATTCATACAATATCAGCTAAACCAACACTGAATATTTTACTAATCGATACATTAACAAACATAAACATCAAACAAAACTAGATTAACCATACATCTAAACAGTTTACCATGAACAAACAATGCCATCGTTTTCAAACATGATAGGAGAGCTCGTTTAGACCCAGTTGGAATCTTGGAACAGATTGAACAAGCCAACTCCATCCCACCATTTCGCGTCGCAATGGGGACATTTCCTGATACTTCCTTGCCACACTCGCACAATTCTATCAGCTTATCACACAAGGCCGCCATCTCATTCAAATCTCCATCGCTGATTTGATCCGCTGAATTCAAATCCAATTGCTTCAACCTCTCTAAAGACTGTATTACTGGATTATCTTTGACACTACCCTCTCCCGGAATGCACTTCACTATCCCTGTAATGAAGAAGGAAAAAAAGAATATATTACTGTTTGGTTAGTGAGAAAATTAAAAGAATCAGCTTCTGTTTGGCGGGTAAGGAAGTGTGGTAAAAGAAAAGAAATGATTTTGGTGCTTGCAGAGCGGGTTCCAGCAAATGCATTGGAATGAATTACTCTGGAAGCAGCAAGAAGCATATCTGAGCATAGTGAGATTATTTGATTTTTCTCGGGAAACAATCAGAAAGTTAGAAGAAGAGACCGGAGAGATCGACGCCCTGGAGAGTGAGGGTCTGGATGGCGTCTTGCAGGGCCTCGGTGGGATCCATGCCGAGGTCCTCCATGTTCTCCTTCACAACTTCGTCGAACGCCTCCTGCGAGATCGTACGGACGTTACTGGGTGGACCCATCTGTTCTCCGCCACTGTCAACCGTCCGATCGATTGTTCGGAGTTCCGTCTTGGGTTGGAGGCAAAGAGTGGGAGCGAAGTGGTAACTGTTTTGAAATTGTGAAGAGATCTGTCCTAAATTTGAATAATTTTTCCGGGTTTTGGCAACGGACTGGATCACCCGAATCCGACCCATACTTTAATATTTTTTTATTTGAATTCTGTAATCGAAATTAAAATCGAAATAGAGTAAAATCAGAATCAGAATAATTATTCATTTTTTATATTTGATTCTATATAAAATCAGATCTAATTCATATAGAAGTTGTTTGGATTATAAAAGTTTGAAATCAGAATTAATATCAAATTTTCAAATTACTCCATATAAGTATATATATATAATAAATAATAATAATAAATATATATCATTATTATCATAAAATATTTTTTAATTTATTAACTTTTTTATCTTTTATTAATCTTTTTAAATATTATAACTTTTTTTTACATATTATAATTTTTTTAATTTATTAACCTTTTAAAAAATATTATAAATTTTTATTTAATTTATTACCTTTTTTAAAAATATTATAATTCTTTTATTTATTTATATTTTTAAAATATTATAATATTTTTAATTAATTTACTTTTTAAAAAATCATAAATTTTTTTAAAGTATAAAATAGTAAAAAATATTATACTATTTTTAAAAATTTATCAAAATTTTTAAATATTATAACTTTTTAAATCTATTAACTTTTTTCTAAATATCAAAGTTTAAATTTATTAAACTTTTTAAAATATTATAATATTTTTTAATTTATTAACTTTTTTTAAAATATTATAACTTTTTAATTTATTTACCTTTTATAAAATATTATAATATTTTTTAATTAATTTTATTTTTTTTAAATATTATAACTTTTTTTTTTAAATGAAAAACCCTGCTTTTATTTGATTCCAACGAGGAATCAAATTTGATTTCTAAACCCTGCTTTTATTTGATTCTATTGAGGAATCAAGTTTGATTCCTAGAGGGATAAAGGGGAATGATTAATTCTTTTTTCTAGGATAATGAGATTCTCTTCCTGGACTTTTTTTTACCAATCAAATAATAAGAATAAAAATAACTTTCCTATGTGTATTTTTACCAAACCAAACGACCCCTTATTTTAATCTTTTTATCATCCAGATAATTGGTTTTCCAACGAAATCTTAAGGACGATCTTCATTCTAAGTTTACTCACTCCAATTACAATGAAATCTGAAACACATGCAAAAATTTGAGCTTACGAAATGCCGAACCCTTCCTGGAGCTAGATATCAAATCGAATTTATAACTAAAATAATTAACCAAATTATCAAACCATGAAATTTATTTCGTAGATATTAGTGTAGTACAAATTATTACATAGCGTCTTGTGCATTTAAGTTGCAACTCAATTATGTACAGAAGCAGTCAAAACAAATAAAACTGATATACATGAACAACATCAAAGTTGGGTGGCGACAATTTTAAACCATATGAACTCCGATCTCTCATCCAAAGGTTTGTAGTAGTAATTTAGTAAACTTTTATATGAACATGAAACCTATTTTTTCCATTCACATATTTACAATGCTCGCCAAAGTTTTCCTCTCACTTGGAAAAAGAAGAAAATGAGGTGCCAGCAAGCAACAGAAACACTTGCACTTCATTCATCAGAAGCTTGGGCAGCAGCTAAGAGCCTAACACGCTGATTCAGTCGTCGTCTGCGATAAATGCCAACCAATCGAAGGATAATCACCAGAGAAATAGCAGCATAATCAAACACTCGGACTATTCCTAGACTCCCTGTTGAAGAGAAGCCATTGGTTTATGTCAGCCTAACGAATTCTGAATATCATTAAGATCACAACTCTGATTGATCACTTCACGAGTCCTGAAAATTCCAATATTTTCAGGGAAGCAACTCACCTGTTGGAATGAAATCAAAAGGAGTAGCTGCATAGAGGATGCTCATAGTCATCTGTAAACAAGAAAGACAAGAGTTCAGGAAAAAGAATAAAGCCCGTAGTTAACATTCAAACATGGAGTATGCAAGTCAACAAAGACATCTAAGTCACTGAATAATGATGATTATGAGTATGAAACTTTTCGTGACAAGAAGCAGAAATGGTCTACACGTTGTCATCCATTTAAGACACTGAGAAAATTCTCCATGCTTTTGCCTCTTAGTTACTTATCAGTTTGTGCCAGTAGAAAACTTCATTAAAACAATAAATCCAATTTAAATATTTAAATATTTATTTTTTAAACATTACCGACTTATGCAAAAGAGCACTGATGTTCCAATTCCAATGCAGGCACTCCTAAACTAAAACCTGCTACCATGACACCCTGCTTCCTAATTTACTCTCAATTCACCCACATCTAAGAGCTTTAAAGTCCGGGCTAGAATTAACAGAAACCATGTATACATAATTAATGAAGAATCCTCAAAGCATACCATGTCTAGTTTCTCTAAAGCATGTAAATTTCATTAACAAAGTTTGAAGAAAACAATAACCAACAGATACAGCATATAAACATTAACATTTTACAGTTAAAAGCAAACATTGATGGCAAGAGTATCTTATCATCCTTGTCCAACATTTGGATGAACTTAACTGCAAAAAGGCGCATTTCATGCAGATAGGAATCATTCCTATCAGGATCCATCATCTCTATGAAGATTCTCTTGATGAAAAATGGCATCCCACGCACTTTCTGCAAGGGAGAGCATGAAGTCAATATTCACATTAGGTAACAGTTAATATAGGTTCCTATAAACTGCTTAAAACATAGATGAAATAATGATTCATGAAGCAAGCACAATAATAGGTGCAATGAACACTACTGAAAGGTCTGTTCCTACAGCTCCTTGTTTCAGCTAGGGACAAATTTTAACCAAAAGGAAATTAAAAAGGTTAAAAAAAGAAAGATAAAATGACATCATATCTAAACAGTTTCCCAATAGAAGACAAAATACACTATGTCAATGAATCCTGGTTAAATATCTGCTCAGTAGTACATTTAAAGCACCACTAACAGCATACTATTCCGAAAAAAAAAAAAATTAAATTCATGCTGTTATATTTAAAACTTATTACCATTTAACAAAAAATACTACTTTGGAAAATACCTGTATAAGGCCACGCACCCCTCCAACAAAAAGCAAGTTGTACCTTAGAACATTTTTTAAAACCTCAGCGACCTCCTGTTCCTGCCGTTGGCATAGTGATGCCTCTGGAGTCAACCTCTTAATGTAACGAGAGCACATGGGACACTTGCAAGGCTTAGATGCTGAAGAATAATTCCAGAACTGCAAAATGCAGCTACCTGCACAAGAACGGTATAAAAAATCAAAAAATTTTAAAAAAAAATCATGTCCCAATACATCACTACATAGTAGAAAGAGAGGACTGGTGATAACCTGTTCTCACATGTATTCACATAGCTAATATGTTTATGAGACAGTCCTTTCTAAATAGTAAATACTTAGCAACAAGAAAGAAATTTATGTCCTACTTGAACTTTCCTTTCCCTCATTCCAGAAGCAAGTCCCAGCAGGATCCCAGGAGGACCAACACTAAGCAAGAACACCGATATATGAGCTAAAAACCTTGTTAATTTAAAGACCTGCTAACCACGGCATACATAATATGCAAGAATAAACGAAAAGCTAACATTCACTGCATTATAAATTCTTACATAAGAAGTTCAAAATAGAGGTTTGTCCAATAGATTTTTCTGAGCTTTTTTAAGGCTATGAAATGTCAAAGGACCGTATTCATCCTTTAAAACCTAAACTCTTTTTGCAATTTTGATATTGGAAAGTACTTTTATTTATCCAACCAAACAACCAACAATTTTTTAATAAAAGCTCTATTATACCAGCTCGAATCCAATACAATCTAGTTCTATAAGCTCTACTTGAACAAGCTTAACTAAATCGACGCTAAGTACAACATGAAGCATTCCACAACCAAAATAAAAGTTTAACCTCGTTTAATACAAAATAAAGCAAAATTAGAGCGCAAAATAACAAAATACAAAATGACAAAATTACACGAAGCAACAAGAGATTATCATTGTTCACAAGTAGGAGATATATTCCTTTCTTCAAACAATGTAAGAACATCTCCAAAAGGGCAACCCCATCTTATTATATTTGCTTATAATATTGCAAACAGCTTTGCTTTAAAAACGAAAACTAAAAAACAAACAAACTGCTACTATTTCCTTATCTTTTCCTACATTTTCTCAGGAACCAAACATAGACTTTAAATGCACCACTCGAAAAGCAATACATAAACAAACAAATCAAATCTCAATATACCAAGATTCTTAAAATTAAATTTCAAATTAAAAAATAAAAAGGACAGAAACGAGAACTGACCGCAGTACCAGTGACCGCAATTTGCTTTACAAGGAATAGTGAAATCACCGAAGCAGATCGGGCAACAATCGTCCACAGGAGGCGCATCGTTCTCTTCGGCGCTCTCTCCTTTCCGTGCTCCAGAATTTGCCATGCGATTACTCGTAATTTCCATTTGTACAAGACGACGAAAATCGTAAGCGGTTTTCTTCTTTTGTTTCCCTCTCCTTCTCGAAGGAGAGACCGAGCGGTTTTGTCCCGGGAAGCAAAATGGGAATGGGGCGGTTATTTGTAATTACGGGTTTCGGATCGACCCGTTTGGGGCGGGAGATTTTTCAATTATTTAAAAAATTTTAACCGTTCGATTGGATTTTAAATCAGAAATCCCGTTATCGGACAGACACTATATAGTGGTCCCTCACAGTCGAGTAATAAAAGAAGGGATATATAGTTTCTTTGACCTCCCAGATAGATTTGATTAAAAGATAACCCCAACCTTTTATTAAATAAACATTTACTCCCTAATTTTTAAACAGACGTTATGACAAAAAATTTTTAATTGACAAAATCCTATTTTTACCCTCCATGCATTTCACCATCATTCTTTTCTCATCTCTTCAGTACCATTTCACTTTTTCTTCTCCATCTTCTTCTTTAAAAAACCGTAAGCAGAAATTCTAAATTTCATTTTTCATTTCTTCACTGAAAATTCAAGTGTCAACTGCCATTTTCGCTTATGAAACCACCCCCGC
>JANLJB010000028.1:13611-27954 GCA_026212285.1 Bursera cuneata
TTAAGGTAAAATTGAAAGAAAGATAAACGGGTTTTGTTTAGATCTTGTTTTTGTCATCTGGGTATGTTTCAAGTTGTTGTCTTTTTCATCTTATATTGTTGGTTGTATACCATGAGCAATAACCCATGTTTGGTTTTTGTGAAAACTGAAGTGAAAGAGAAAGCGAGTTCAAATTTTTAATGGTCTTTTGGGTTTGTGGTTATGTGCTTGATTCCGTTTGTTGGTGGCAGGTTGTGGTTCTGCGCAATTTTTCATTTTTTTGGACTTTTAATAAAAGTTTAATATTGTAAATGTTTGATTTTAAAGTAATTTATTGAGTTTGGCTTTTGTTGAGTTACCCGGAGTTGAAAACTGTTGCTTCATAGATGAAAATGGCAGCCGACACTTGAATTTTCAGTGAAGAAATGAAAATGAAATTACAGAATTTTCACCATCTCAATCATCTCATCTCTTCCAGACCCATTTCACTTCTTCTTCTACATCTTTTTTTTTTTTTTTTTTCTTCACCGAAAGCCACCTCCATCTTCTTCTTTCAAAAATAGCAAGCAATAAGGGTAAAGACAGGATTTTATTAATTAAAAATTTTTTTTGTCATGATGTCTATTAAAAAATTGGGAGACAAGTGTTCGTTTAAGAAAATATTGGGATTAAGTATTTTTTTTTAAATCTATTTGGGGGGACAAAAAAAAAAAACATTCCAATAAAATAAGTATGAATCTTTAGAAAGTATAGGTTATATGACTTATTTTATAATATTACAATATTTTATTAAAAAAATATTTTTTTTCCTTAATTTTTTTTCTTATAGAAAATCATAAAGTGAAATAACATATAATTGCAAAGTTGGGGTGAGCATATTTATCCGATCCAACCCGTTGGGTTTTTATCGGGTTGGACCTTAAAAACCCGACCCGAAATTTAAAATATTTAAAATAGTTTGGAGACTCTAGAATTCAAATCCATCACCTCCACCTACATCTTTGACAAAGTTACCACCTGGTTACACCTCATTTTGATTATAATTTTATAAACAAATATAATTTATTATATAAAAAACCCGACCCGATTAACAAAAAAAACTAAACTTTCAACCCGAAAAACCCGATCTGAACCTGACGGGTTTATTTGTTCCAAAACTCGATTTCGAGTTCATTTTTGTGACCCGATCAGGTTCGGATTTTTTTCGGGATTGGCCCAACCCGACCCGACTCTTGTCCACCCCTATTGCAAAGAGTAAAACTATGAGTACTAATGCAAAGATCAATATACCTTTTTTGCAAGGTTGCTCAATGCTTTTATATAACCTAAAAATTTTATATTTAGACCCAAACACACCTAGAGGTAGGTGAATAGGCGTAACTAATACATAATATAATTAAAAATGATAAACTAAAACATTTTAAAGTAAATCATATTCTAACAGATAAGATCAATGATAATCAACAAACATAAACAATTAAATAACACATTCAAGATTTAAGTGGAGTAAACATAAAGAATATCAAAGATGTTAACAAAAGGAAACCCGTGAAGAACTTTTCGTAAGGAAAAACAATAAATCCACTATGAAAAGAGGGCTTAAAAACTGTGATTTACTCTCACACAAAACCTTTGTGAATTTTAACATCTCATTTGTATAATTTGAAAAACTCCTCCCCTATGATCCAAAACATATGAACCTCTTCCCACAAGGATCTCAGGATGAACTAGCCTTTCTTAACTGGAACTTCAAGCTGCAAATTTTTCCCAAAATCCTCTGAAGTAAGAGTAACTATCTAGAACATCTAGATCCTTAGGTGTTTAATTGATATTTGGTTATGGTTGAATAACAAAGAAAATCACAAGATGAGATCTCAATAGTGTTTGACTCACAATCTCTCAAAAAGATAAAAACCTATTTTGCTCTCAAAGAACTCTCAAGAAAGTCTTTGGATGAAATATGATTTTAAAGTGAGAAAGCTAACAATTAATCTTCAAGATCTAATGAAATAAGTGTTTTTCTCACTAATTCTCTCAAGGATCCAAACATCCAATTCTCTCTCTTTATTCCTTCAAAAACCCAAAAGGAGAGTTAAATTTTAAATATGAAAATCTCGAGTTTATATAGTGTTGGTGAACTTCGCTTGAGTGCTGGTCGAGCGATAGTCGAACAAAATCAGACAGAGAAGAAAACTGCATTCTAGATAATTTTCAAACTTTCCGTCCAGTTTCGCTTGAGCGGCAGTCATGCGTTAGACGAGCAAGATCAGGTTGAGAGTTTTTCACATGAGTATCTTTATTTTCTTATAAGCCAAACAACCCAAGAATGATTTACAACTTGACAACCAAAAGTTACATTTTATATACCCATTTTGACATGTAAATTGCTAACACATATACTTCAAAATCTAACACAACGTAGTATTAGGGAAACTGAGATATTCTTTGAGCTAATAACATCAACCATCAAATTGAAATCACAACATTTAAATGTTTGTGTTTCCATGCTACATTTCATGACATCTTATAGCTTTATGAAAACCTCTCATTACTTGAGATCCATAACGCGTGCACTACTTAGGAAAATTATAGAACAATGAGTGATCTAACAAGATTGTGTCATGTTTACTTAATGTTCATTGACATTTGTAAGAAAATTATTTAGTCAATGAACAACTAAGATCGAAGATATGTATCAATTGACTTATTAATAAAAGTATGTTTGACTAGGGAAATGGTTGAATCCTTGATTCCCATAAGTTAAGTTCAATTTGAACTCCTACTTAAATTTTCTTAGTTTGTCCTTTACTTCATTACTGTTCATTCCATTTTTATAATCATTTCATCCTAAACTTGTCTTATATATATATTTTTCACCAAATACTTACCAAATGAACTTTAGATGGTTAATGCCGATAAAAAATATGACGTTCATTGTCATTTAAGGTGTCTTGTGACTAAATTTGTGCTATTTACATGCTTTTTGATAGCTATTTTACGAAAAGAGAATCATTATCGCTTGAGAAGGAGTTGCTATTTAAAGTAGGGAAATATCGAGCTAGATAGCAAATTTTGTGTAATCAAGCTTAGTTTTAAATCATGAGCCAATTCAATTATTTAGTTATCACCTGAGGGTAATTAAGTAATTTTCAGGAAGCAATTTCTTACTTTGTAATCGAGATTTTTCTTCAAGGGCATTTTAGACATTTAAGTCATTGATAAGCGTTCGATTTTGGACACATGTTGATCTTGGTTGTGCGATTTTCTTGCATTAATAATAATAATAATAACAATGAAGATATAAAAATGAAAAATAAAATGTTAACACATAGATTTAATGGAGAAACGTCCATTCCACATCTAACATTCTAAAATTAAAGCTCGTAACTATTTGTTAGAATATTGAAAGAGGAAGAATTGAGACGAAGAGGATTGACTAGATTGTTTGAAAGAGTAAAGGTGTACAATGTTTTTATACTTAACTCAGGTCAACTAACTAACTACCAGAGTTGATTAACTAACTCTGTAATGGTAATCTTACATAATGACTAAACTAACCTTCAGCTCAAATTACACAATTGACCTTTACATATCAATGTTAACGTTATCCAACGAAAATTAATTAGAAAACCATTTTACTTATTTTTCATAAACACAAGTGCGGCTTGTGTGTAGAGTAAAATTGTCAAAACAAAGAGAGAAATAACGATATTATTAATAAAGTAAAATCTTGGGGTTATTAATTTAATCAAATCTTAGAGGTCTCAGTCAATATTACTTTTTACGTACTAATATAAATTAATATCAACTAATAACACGTAATATTATGTATTTTATTTTACTAAAACACGGTTGGATTGCTCCTTAGATATTATACGTTAGTCTATTTAAAGAAAAATGATTCAAATTAGAGGGGATGTTTGAAAAATGATCATACGCGAAAAACATTTAGATGCTATGACCATGTTCAACAGTTTGATAGAATTTTTTTTTTTTTTTTTTGTCGGTCTCTAATACCTAATATATTTGGCTGCATGTAAAACATACTAATAATGTTTACAAGCGTAAGATATACACATAATCAAACACATAACATGAAACCCCCAACTGATCTCGTCAATTTATATCAGTTTTAGACTTGTAGCCGCATCATTATGTTCTAGATTTCTTCTAACAACGACTTTGCCTATGTAAAGATCTAAAAGAAAAGAAATTTATGCATAATATGATTAATCTAGAACAAAAGTCTTTAGGGTTTCTACCTTTTCGGTTGAGCTAGGACAGATTTTAATTCAATTGCATGCATGCCACATTGCCCACCAGCCCATTAATGCATCTCTCGTGATATTCTTTGACACTGATAACTAACATACTTAGCTCGTTCATCCTGCAGCCAGCTGAACAATTTTGACTCTTGTTAGGCATGTCTTTAGCTATAAAAAGGTGAAAATTACGAACCAAATGAACAAAGTGGATGAGTTTAGAAATAGAAAATTCAACTTGTAGAAAAAGCAAATCTTTATTCGGATTCATCTTCTCTAACCAAGATATATACTGAAAGGAAGATCGAATTTGAATTTCTTCATCATATGATTTATTAATGTACTAGCTACAAATGAGTTTTTCTAATGTTAAAAACATTTTTCCATACTCTTTGCATTTTTTATAACAGTTAAGAAGTTAGACAAAACCCTTTTTACATTTATTAAACTAAACCAACTATTTTTTTTTAATAAAATTTTATTTTGTTAAGATAAGTCCCGAAACAAATGACTCGAAAGAGTAATCTCTCAGCATCTACCACCAACTCTCTTGCTATATTTTAAGGAGAACCATTGCATCCGTATTCCTCTCAACAACGCCATCTCTTCTATCTCTTCTTCTCGAATTAAATCTCCTTGGAGCAATTGATCATATCCTCTATAGTTTCATTACAATAGTTTCTTGAGTTGTATCAAAAAATGGGTTTGCCTCTTGCACATGGGTTTGTTCTAATTGTTGCTGCAGCTTCCATTTTCACAGTTAGCATGGCTGTCCGAGGTTCGTATCATGGCTTTAACCATACTGACTGGGCTCCCAAGAATCATTCCGGTGACGACAATACAGCAAGTTGTCCCAACAAGATCATTGTGGGAGGGTCCGACCACTGGCGCTTCGGGTTCAACTATAGTCTCTGGGCTTTCCAAAATGCTCCCTTCTATGTTAATGATGTTTTAGGTGATCCATTTGAATCATTTTATGATCCACATATTAATATTAATTTTTCGTATATATAATTTTTTCGAGTACTCTTAATATGTGCCTTAATAACTTATGTTACCACATCAACAATTATACATTTTGATTGTAAAAATTATTTTCCTATTTAAAAAATTATATATGATTTTAACTATAAAACTTAAAATAATTAATTAAAAACAAATTTTTAGATGGCTTGATGATTATTATAACTAGATACATGATTTTTAAGTTTTTGTAATATACGATGCATGATACATGATGATTGAATGATATAATTAATACCATTTTGTGAATATGAATTACAACGTGCAGTTTTCAAGTATGATGCACCAAACGCGACTGTGTTTCCACACAGTGTTTACTTGCTACCAGATCTCTGTAGTTATCTAACATGCGACCTGTCAAAAGCCGAGGAGATTGCGAACACAACACAAGGTGTTGGCCAAGGGTTCGAGTTTGTGATAAAGAGGCCGCAGCCTTACTTCTTTGCTTGCGGTGAACATGGTGGCTTCCACTGCACAAATGGCACGATGAAGTTTATGGTGACGCCTCTGCTCCATCGTTCGCAACACTAGCTTATCTTCACTATATCTATAATAAGAGATTAAGAGCTAGCTGCAGCCTGGGGAGGCCAAGACATGCATGACCATGCTTGCAGCTATATATACTCATTATAGTTATTTACAATAAAATTGTATTTTGCTTTGGCTTTGCGGTTATTTTTTTTTTAATTATATATTTAAGGTGATTATCACTATATAGAGTTGAAAAGGCTTGAAAATATGTTTTTCATTATTTTTGCCTTTGAATAAACTATTAATTTAATGCTCATGGACCTCTTAGTTTAAGGTTCTTTCATTGAAGACCTTAAAATTGTTTATTTCTCATTTTTCCTAATTTTTTAAGGTATTTCTGTTTTTGTCTAAAAGTTTGTAACCTTCGGAGATAATGAAAATTTTTCAGTAGTGCCCGAGGATGTAGGTAACAATACCGAACTTCATTAAATTTTGGTGTTCTTTCCATTTTCCACTATTGTTGATTGATTGCCTCAGTTGTTATTATATTCAATTAGCTAGCTTTATTAGAAGTTGTGTTTATTATCAAAGTTTGTTCCTGCTATGCACAACAAGTCGTATCAGAGCACTAGGTTTAAGATAGTGGTCACTTGTGATTTTATATATGTTTAACAAAGTCTAAGGAAATTGGGTTTTAAGTGGGACCACTGTGACCCCTCTAATTTTTGGTGTATTAAATTATACTGGCAATTACTATTATTCCGGATTGTTGAATTTGGATTACTAGTTATTGAATATAATAGTTTGGTTGGAGCTTGGTTAATAGAGTTTCTTGTATCAAGCTTATTTGTGAGAAGTAGTAATGACATCATTATCATCTGCATTGGCTAAGACAATGTCAATGGCAAGTGCAAAAATAGGTATTGAAAATTTTGATGGTCAAAATAATTTCGTCTTAGGGCAAAGTGAGGTGTTGGATAGGGTAGTCAAAGTCATAAATTAGGAGAAAAGGAAAAATCTTATTCAAGGGATAGATCAGGTAAAGATGAGTGTGCCTTTTGTCATGAGAAGAGGCATTGAAAGAAAGATTGTCCGAAGCTGAAAAAGAAAGATAGGGGTAAAGTTGTTTCTGATGCATGTGTTGAACGTAACAATGATAATAGTAATTATGATTTGTGTCGAGGTGGTCATCCATCCACTTCTGGTTCTAACGAATCGATTATGGATTCAGGTTGTACCTATCATATGTGTCCACATAAGGAATGGTTTTTAAATTTTGAGGAGTTTGATGGTAGAGTTGTTTATATGGGCAATGATAATGTTTGCCAAATTCCTAGGATAGGTTCGATCCAATTAAGAAATCATGATGGATAAACTAGAGTTCTGACAGATGTTCGGTATGTACTGAAGTTGAAGAAGAACCTTATCTTTTTGGGTGCCTTGAGATCTAAAGGTTGTGTTGCGTCTATATGAGAAGGAATTCTGAGAGTCATCTATATGAGAAGGACCTATCGACTGTTAGAGATCGAAAACAAATAAAAAAATATCAATTCATCAATTTATCAGATTGTGGTTATAATATCTGAATATTTTTAGTATGTGATGAATCTTTCGAAACTCATATCTAATTTTGGTTTTTTTTTTTTTTTTAAGTTACCCTTAGGTTCTATAAAAAAATATTTTCTAATCAAACTCATTCACGTAACCTCAGACACCCCTTCCACCATTTAACAAAACATGATTTCTGCTAAAACATTTTTACCGTTTTAATCTTCTCTCTCCCATGCCGCATTTAATCTTCCAATATCCTCAAGTTATAGAACTCCCTAAAAAATTTTGGGAGTTGATAGAAATCCTCTATCTTCCGAAGAAAAAAGAAAATAGAGAACTCAAAAAAGCAGCAAAGTTATCAAACAAGAAAAGAATTTGATCATGAAAATAGATAAGATTCAACCCTACTAGTTTCCAAGTTGCACAAGGAATTAAAATTTCGAAAAGGAAGAAAAATTAATTTAAAAAATGAATTGAAGAGATGCAGAGAAGTAATTGACACAAGGATGAACAAATCAACAACTTAGGAGTACTATACCATATATTCTCATACGTGTTTCTTTAAACTGATAAAATTTTTTGTTAAATGTGGAAGCATTATAAAAAACTTAGTCAAATTTCTATATCAATTATTCATGGAATACAAGAATCCTGAGTGGAAATGTAATTGGAAAGTACTAAAAAAAATCTTAATAATTTTTTATTTTATAGTAAAATATTTGATGGGCATTTTAGTAATAATTTTTTTTAACAAAAAAGTAAAGTGTGTAATAAAATTATGTAAGAATTAGTTTATTCAATGTTTCATCTTGAACAATAAAATTATATATATATATAACTTCTATACAATGGCTTTATAAGAACAGTAAATTACTTGTTTGAATATTGTAGATTGACGGTAGGGGTGAACAAGTTTTTTAATATAGAATGTTGAGAATGAAATTAAAGTGAAATTTATCTTAAATTTGGAGTATAAGTGGAATAAATATTATTTGTGTTCTATAACACTTGTACAGACTGTAGACAATTTTCTCTCTGTATTGTAGAAACTGTAAAAAAAAAAAAAATTGCAAAGAATAAAAGAAAATGACATTACAAAAAAAAAAAAAAGAGCACACTTGAGTTTCTTGAGCAATAATTAATATTTTATTATTTAAAGGCAGAAATAATGAAAAAACAATATTTTCGAGGCCTTTCCAACCCTATGTAGTGATCAAATCACCTTACATTTTTTTTTTTAAAGAAAAAAACCAAAAAGCCAAAGCGAAACACATTAAAATTCGAAAGTAGCACTCATGTTAATAGCTCCAAGAATGTTCATACATGTCTTGGCCTCCCCAGCCTGCAGCTATCTCTTATTATGGAGTGTGAAGAAGCTAGTAATGCCAGCGATTGAGCAAAGGCATCACCATAAACTTCATCCCGCCATCTCTGCAGTGGATGCCATCATGTTCGCCGCATGCAAAGTAGTAAGGCTGCCACCTCTTTAGCACAAACTCAAACCCTTCGCCGCCACCTTGTGTTGTGTTTGCTATCATCTTCGCTCTTGAAAGGTCGCATGTTAGGTAACTCCATATGTCTGGTAGCATGTAAACACTGTGTGGAAACTCTGTCGGCAGTTTTGGTGCATTGTACTTGAAAACTGCAAACATTAGACCATATTATAAGGTATCATTACTAATTGGGTTAATTGGAACGTAGTCAAATTTTAGGGGGTCTTTAGTTAAATGACAATTTTGTTTGAGAACCTGTTGAGTTTTTGTTCAGTGGACTATTATATCTATTTTTTAAAAATTTAATTAATAAATTATTTCTTTGGATAAATTTTTAATTATTGAATACGATTTTTGAGGAATATTATATATCCTGACATATTAAAAATACACCGATTTTATAGTATATTAATAAACGAAGTACTTTGACTCACCGAGAACATCATTTACGTAAAAGGGAGCACTTTGGAAAGCCCAAACACTATAGTTGAAGCCGAAGTGCCAGTTCTGATCTGAACCACCAACAATGATCTTGTTGGGACCATTATTGGGCTTATGATGATGAGAGTCATTCTTGGGACGACCCCAGTGAGTGTTGTTGAAGCCATAGTACCAACCCCTGTTGGCCATGCTAACTGTGAACATGGAAGCCGCAGCTACAATTACAACAAGCGCATGTGCAACAATGAAACCCATTTCCTGCACTGCAACTTCTAATGAAACAAAGAAAGATTGTTAAAATTTGTAAAGAGAATAAAGTGAGAAGGGAAGTGTTGATGTGTTGATATCAGAATGGTTGCAATTAGTGGTTCTTATATAGAGAAAGAGAGAGGGAGGAGGACTAGTGTGGAACTGCCAAATTGAGGGCTTTTTGTTAGATGGGTAGGAAAATTTTACCGAAGGAAAAGCTGCGTTTGATGTTCGTTTTTTCAATTTTTTCCTGAAGTCGTCCACTTTGGGTTTATCAATTTTCTTCTATTTTCATATTTCTTCAAGTTAATGGGATTGGTCCAAGAGTCAAAAATGTTGAGCTCTCGTGTTTTGAGTTGAGTTTTGTTAGAGGAGAAACATGTTATAGTATCAAATTACAAATGGATGTGAAAGAGCTTTACAATTTGCATAGATTAATTAATTAATTAGACTTTAAGAAGAAAATCGAGAAAAGATGAAGTGGGTTGGTAGCCAAAATGCGGGAAATTCTTCCATCGGCTAAAAAGGCGAAACCTAATCGTATGCTTTTATGATCATCATTTTAATTTATATTACTTTATATAGCTAGTTTCAAAGTTGACTAAGGCGATTAAAGTCAATTCATTATGAGTCTAAGAATTTAATGGTGTGATTCTAACTGATATAACTTGACTACAGTTTGAAAATAAATATTCGACGCCATTAAGAAACATGAAACATGTATACAATTACGATGGGGTGATGTAACGATGATGATACTACAACACAAAAAATTACCAATATAGTTCTTTAAAAAAATTATCGAAGAAGAAGAAGAAACACGGGCAAATGTGATAATTGCCAATTGCTGTTGTCTTTATTGCAGAAAATTTAGCTAGGCCTGATAATTACAATCAAAATACCTCGAACATGAGAGGAGAGGATTGTAGATATAATTGTACTTAATAAAGATATCAGGCCTGGCTAAATTTTCTGCAATAAAGACAACAGCAAGTAATAGGATGTAATTAAGTGGCAATTATCACATTTGCCCGTGTTTCTTCTTCTTCTTCTTCTTTACTTTTTTTTGAAAGAAATATATTGGTAATTTTTTTTTGTACTATCATCATCGCTACATCACCCGATCGTAATTGTATACATGTTTCATGTTTCTTTATGGCGTCGGATATATATTTTCAAACTGTAGTCAAGTTATATCAGTTAGAATCACACTAACAACTTCTCATAATGGATTGACTTTTATTGCGTTGGTCAACTTTGATACTAGCTATATACAAAGTGATACAAATTAGACTGATAATCATAAAAGCATACAGTTAGGTTTTACCTTTTTGGTGGAAGAATTCTTATCATAATTTATAACATATCAAGCATTTTTATAGTTTCGACAATACAGAGAAAATTGTCTACAGTCTGCGCAAGTGCTA
Organism: Bursera cuneata; assembly: GCA_026212285.1. NCBI lineage: Eukaryota > Viridiplantae > Streptophyta > Magnoliopsida > Sapindales > Burseraceae > Bursera > Bursera cuneata. The sequence goes on from JANLJB010000028.1 coordinate 24,508, forward strand.
ATTGTATATTATTCTGTATATATTCCACTACTCTAAAATTAAGATAAACTTCACTTTAATTTCTAACAAGCATTTAATTACCAATTTGATATATACACACTTATATGAAATTTTGATAACACTTTGTAAGAATATCACAGATGTTGGAACACGCTTGATATAATAAGTTATGGTAATTTTGTTTTGTTTTGTTTTAGTACCGTCATTATTGCATCAGTCAATCGTAATTGCATACTTGTTTTCATGTTCGTTTGTGGCGTTGAAAATATATTTTGCCTTTAATTGCGTTGGTCAACTTTGAAACTAGCTATATAAAGTAATGTAAATGAGAATGATAATTCATAAACAGCGTACAATTAGGTTTTGCCATTTTGGCTGATGTAAGAATTTCCACCTACCCATTTCATCTTTTCTGGATTGTCTTCTTAAAGTCTAATTAATTAATCTTAACAATCTATGAAAATTGGAAAAGCTCGTTCACATTCATGTAATTTGATACTACTAGCAGTCTTTCCTTAACAAAACTCAACTCAAAACACGAGCTCAACATTATTGACTCTTGGAACAAGTCTCATTAACTTGAAGAAAATGAAGACTAAAAATAGTAATATAGGCACAAAGTGGACGCCTCAAGGAAAATTGATAACTTACAGAACGAGCTTCACACAGATTTTTCCAACCCTAACAAAAAGCTAAATTTGGCAGTTCTACACCAGCATTCCCCCTCCCACTCTCCTCTATATAAGAACCATTGCAACCATCCTGATCTCGACACCAACATCATCGCCTTAATTCGTCATTATATTCTCTTTACAACTTTCAACAATTTTTCTTTGTTTAATTGGAAGTTGCAGTCTTGAAATGGGTTTCACTGTTGCACATGCGCTTGTTCTAATTGTAGCTGTAGCCTCCATGTTCACGGTTTGCATGGCCAACAGGGGCTGGTACTATGGCTTCAACAACACTCATTGGCGTCGTCCCAAGAATGAGTCTCATCATCATAAACCAAATAATGGTCCCAAGAAGATCATTGTTGGTGGATCGGATCAGAACTGGCACTTCGGCTTCAACTACAGTGTCTGGGCTTTCCAAAGTGCTCCTTTTTACGTAAATGATGTTCTCGGTGAGTCAAAGTACTTCATCAGTATACAGTCTTAATATATGTTCTAACACCTCGAAGGTTATATAATATTTCTCAAAAACAATATTCAATAATTAAAACTTTATCAAAAGAAGTAATTTATTAATTAAATTTTTTCAAAGTTTAGAGATAATAGTTGACTGAACAAGAGCTCAACAGCTTGTCAATGGAAATAAGCTACGGAGTTGAAGAGCTTGGCAGAATGCCTATAAAATAAGCTATCAAAACTGTTGAGCTTGACACGGGATAGATGGCTATAAAATTTTGCTATTTTCGAAACTACCCCCTAAAATATGATTATTTTCAATTAATCCAAATTAGCAATGATTCCTTATATAATGAGGTCTACTGTTTGCAGTTTTCAAGTACAATGCACCAAAATTGCCGACAGAGTTTCCACATAGTGTTTACATGCTACCAGATATCTGGAGTTACCTAACATGCGACCTGTCAAGAGCCAAGATGATAGCGAACACAACACAAGGTGAAGGCGAAGGGTTCGAGTTTGTGCTCAAGAGGTGGCAACCTTACTACTTTGCTTGCGGCGAACATGATGGCATCCACTGCAGAGATGGCGGGATGAAGTTCATGGTGATGCCTTTGCTCAATCGTTGGCATTACTAGCTCTCTTCACTAAGAGCTAGCAGGGTGGCAATGGGAGTTGTATCGTGTCGTCTCTCTAGTGACATCTACATATAATCTTTGGTTTAGCAAATAACGAGAGTATATCAACACCCTAATTAATTATAACAAAATGGTTTTTCAAATAAAATTTTGGGAGAATTATAACATTGTTGTATCATGAGCAGCTTGGCACAAATATATGTAGTCATTGGCCGTCTTGTTTTTATTTGATCTATGTTTAATGGAATCATTCGGATTTATATAATTGGAAAAGGGAATAATATCACTAACTATCCTAGGGTTTGGTAAATCTTATAATATATATATATACTCTATAAGCTACAACTATCTTCTTTCTCATATGTCAACTTGTTGGAGGTCAAACCAATTAACCAAACCTAACCAAACTGCTAGTGTACTTAGTGGATGATAAAAATATGGAAACCTTGGGGGCTCCAGTGATACAAATATGAAACTACGTCTGTGCCAAATGTTACATGAAACTCTAAGGGTACTTAGTGGTATTATCCCTTTAGAAAAGTTTGATTTTTTGTTTAGTCTTCGTGTGTTTAGGCTAATAATATAAAGGTGTTTGTTTTATTATAATAGACTTTGATTGAAAGCTAGCATTATATACTATAATCTATAATATTTTCTATAAATTAATGACTTCTATGTAAGAACCACCTATTGTCGGCATTAAAAATGGAAAGAAGTTTCTACGTACTTTTTTTACTTTGATAAGTTGTTCGTTGCTTTATAATATTAATTTTAATAGAAGTTTTGCTTGGATTTTAGGGGAAATTAAAAAAATAACTCATATTAAAGGGATTCATTGAACGTTAATCATTATTTAAAAGTTTAGATGCATGACATTGTAAGACATATATTAAACATTGCCTGACATATATTATCAGATACTGTTGGACACTATCTATATCTCGAAAGGGGTCAACGACATTTAAATTTTTCAAAAAAGGATCAATTTTCAAACACCTCCGTAGTCTGGATTTATTTTCATAATCTTTTTTAGATTTAAGAAGAATTAAGAATAGGCATGGATCAAATTGGGATGTAATCTCTAGTATACAATCAATTAGTGCAAAGGTGCCGGGAATATCACAGATAAATTAAAGATCCAAGACCCTTCACTAGCTATTTCTCCAATTGGGCACCAAAGCCCATATGTGCCATTCATTAAACTAACATAGCCCAGCTTAACTAGGATCTTAATCTGTGATTTCTACAATAATCATTTTTAGCTATGTTAAAAGTAATCTATTATTAAGTCCTAATTAAGCATCTATTAGGCATGTAATTAACAATCTGAATTGAGTCTTTCTGATTGATAAAGGTCAGGAATGAGCAAAAGAATCTTGCTTATCCGACCCGGTTACGGTGGTTTGATTATTGTGTTAGACGAAACTGAGTTTTTGGCTTTCCAAAATAACGCGACGTAAGTACTTCAGTTATCAGATGATCACTTTCTTAAAAATTGTCAATATTAAATAGTGTTTATCTTTAAAAAAAATTATTATAATAATGTTAACAAATATTTAAATTTTAAGTAAATTGCAATAGTTTATAAGGTATTAAAAAAGCGTTTTACATCGATTGAAATTTTGAACAAACCCAAAAATTTTGAGGGTTTTTTTTTTTTTTTTTTTTTTTTTAAGTTTGGA
>JANLJB010000028.1:34897-50500 GCA_026212285.1 Bursera cuneata
TTGGTTTTTCAGCAACACTTGTGGTGGCCTTAACGTGTTAGAATAGTGGCTCAATAAATAAAATATTCCTAAATCTTACAAGAAAAAAAAAAATCATATTGAGAATAAGAGAATCCTACTTCAATTAGGTAAAAAAGAAAATCATATTTTAAATAAGAAATATAAAGTAGAAAATGAAATAAATTTTTATTTAAATTAGGAAAAGAAAAGAAGAAAACTAAGAAAATTATATAAATACACTAGTCCTATATTGCTTAGATACAAGTTGGAAGGGGATTTAAGGACTTATATAAAAGAGTCTACTTCTTGATTGTTTTGATCCCATAATAAAGTTTTTCAAGTATTGTTTTAGCTATAAGCAAAATTCCTTTTTTTGGAAGTGGTGTAAACTCTTTATTCTCTAATAGGTGTGAGTGAGGGAATACTTGAGTAGAGTATGAGTGTATTTTGGGGTTTGGGAGTGAGGCAAGAATATATAAGAATATAATAATTTTTCATAGTGGAAATTTTCGTCTTTGATAGTCTGTCTTTTTTTCTTCGATTTAGAGTTTTTCATATAAATTCTTGTATTGTGTTTATTTATTTTTCTCTATTATTGTCCTTGATTCACAACAAGTGATATTAAAGTCAAGGCTCGTCATGGAGGTAGTATATTGAAGTTTTGATGTGGTAGTTGAATAATTATGGTCTAAGGAAACTCTATCTAAAAGACTAATAGTCTAAGGAGGTTGAATTTTAAGTGGACTATAATGATCATTCCAATATTTCCTGGGAGCTTACTTAGTGAGTACTATTCATTTGTAGTAAATTCATCAAAATTAGAAGTGCGTCAAGATTATGGCTTTAAATGCAAAACGAGATGTCTTTTATGAATGTTGAAATAAAGAAATTTGATGGAAGGATGGATTTTGGCTTATGGCAAGTACAAGCCAAAGATGTTCTAATTCAATATAGCTTACACAAGGCTTTGAACGGAAAACTAACCCTTGTTTTCACTAGCACTATTGGTGAATCTTGGATATCTACCAAATCCAATATGAGTAATAAAGATTGGGAAGAACTCCTTTGAGAGCTACAAGCACAATACGTCTGTGTTTGCTAAAAATTTTATAGTTAATGTGAAGAGAATTTTTATAGCCAAGAAAATTTCAGAGAAACTTGAAGAGTTATATCAAATGAAAGATGTCTCAAATTGAGTATATCTAAAAGAAAATCTTCATACGCTACTTGTAAATGAATGCATGAAAATCTCGGATAATATGAATATTCTTAATGACATTGTATCGGAATTGGAGGCAATAAAATTGATAAGTCTCTTCCACGTTCTTATGAACACACAAAACCAATTTTGCTATATGAGAATAAAGAATTGGATCTCTCTGAAGTTATCACTAAACTCTTCTTTGAAGACATAAGGTTGACTAGTGAAAATTATTCTCCTTCTAAGAATTTAGTATATGTGGCAACTGCAAGTGGGAAGAAGAAGAACTTTAAGAAGAATGAGTATTTTTTTGGAAGTGTGGACAATATGGGCACTTAAAGAAACTTTTAAAATGGTGAAACAAATTTGGTTGGTAACTCCATGTTAGTAAATAAAAATATTGACGGTACCACTAACAGTGTCTCTCTATGTTTTGAGAGACGATCTTGTTTTTTGAGAAGGATATGTACATCCTCATGGCATGTCACTAATTATCATGAAAGAGGATGCATTACTACTAGTGGGTTCATAAATTTACACACCGGAATTGGTTTGATCTTGAGGAACTCCCATAAAAGTTAAACATGGGGGTTGCACTATAAATTTTCATTAAAGATCTTTTGACATGAAGCTGAAGTGAAATTCTTAGAATGATTTATTTTAAATGGGTATACTTTTTATACTGAAGTATGATAATTATTTGGTTTGAGAATTGTGGTTATAAGTAATAGATAATGTTAAAGATTTTATTAGCCAAGGTGAAGATTTGTTAGAATAGTAGCTAAATAAATAAATCTTAAAGTGAAAAAAATCCTATTAGAAATAAGAGAATCCTACTTCAATTAGGTAAAAAAGAAAAATTTTATTTTAAATAGGAAAGATCAACTAGGAAATGAAGTAGATTTTTTTTTTCAATTACAAAAGGAAATGAGAAGACTAAGAAAACTATATAAATAAACTAGTCTCATATTGCTTAGATACAAGTTAAAAAGGGACTTGAGCATGTATATAAATAAGTCTACTTCTTGGCTGCTTTTATATCTATATTATAGTTTTTAAGTATTGTTTTAGGACTAGTCAAAATTTCTCTCTGGTAAAGTAGTGTAAATTTTTTTCTAAGAGGTATGAGTAGGAGAATACTTGAGTAGAGTGTGAGTGTATTTTAAGGTTTGGGAATGAGGCAAAAATTTATATGATTGTAACAATTTTTTATATAGTGAAAAAATTTGTCTTTAACAATCTATGGTTTTTTTTAGATTGCTTAATTTTTCAAAATTTCATATTATTAGTTTTTATCTAAAAGATTTATGGCCCGAGTCAAATTACCTTGTTACCTTGCTTTTGACAACTTCACGGAATACATATTAACAACTTGGGGTTTCGTTTTGGTTTTTTCGAAAAAGTTAGGGGACTGTAATTTGCAATCATATTAAAGGGGGTCGGTTGATAATTCCCCTATTATCTACATTACAAAAATAAAAAGTAAATATTGAATTTCGATATTAACTATTTATTGTATGTTTAGATATTAAAAACAAAGGTTAATTAAGAATAAACATGATAAATTTTGAAAAAAATAATTAAAATTAATAGAGAGTTTTAAATTATAGTCACTGCTTCAAAAATTTTAAATATTATAATTGAAATTTGACAATTCAAAATTATTTTGATCAATCTTTAAAGTTGGTCAACTTAATATCCTAAAAGAAATTATCGAACTATTGATATCTAAAGATTGAAAACTAAAAAAAGAAAAATATAAATAGATAGACATGTAAATTATCATGTGAAAAAATAACATTTACTTAGGTAATTGACTTATGTCAATATAATCATTACATTAATTGCAAAATAATGTAAATTAATAAACAAATATCAATATAAATATAGGAGTCAATAACGCAATAATTCTCTAATAGTTATGACATAATTAAGTTTGTACACCATTGTATAGATACAATATATTGTACGGATGACGGATCACCGTTTTGTTTTTTTTTAACGCCGTCTATAAATTACTTTTTTGCAGGGGAAAAAAGGGAAAAAACATTTAAAATATTTAATTCATGTGCAAGCCACGTGTCCACAAAACTATGTCCAGCTCAGCTCGGAGCAGTTCACTTCATCATCTCCAAGACTCCAACAAATGCGAACCCCACTCGCTCGTTCTCCTCATTAGCACGAAGTCATAGCTTTGCGTCAGCGCTCTCGGCCCCGTCAGCTCCGTCAGCTCCAGGCTCTAGCAATCGTCGTTCAGAGACGCAATGGGAGTCTGCGTATCTAAGCCATCGAAGCCCAACCCCTACTCGCCTCGAAACCTCGCTGACCATATCGCTTCCGTTCCTCCATCTCCTGTCAAAGAGAAAGAAGACGACGTCGTGTCGGAGACCAAAAAGGGATATTTTTCGTCGCCTTTATTCCCTTTCTACTCTCCCAGCCCCGCCGCTTTTCTTTCCAAGAAGTCTCCGGCGGCGAAGGGCGGGAACGGGAACTCGACTCCCCTTCGTTTTTTGCGGAGGCCGTTTCCTCCGCCGTCCCCAGCGAAGCACATTAGGGCTGTTTTGAGGAGGCGGCAGGCGAAGAAGGCGGTGACGATCCCGGAGGAGGAGGAGGAGGAGGTGGCGGAACTGGACAAGAGGTTCGGGTTCTCGAAAGAGTTGAAGAGTCGGTTAGAGTTGGGTGATGAGGTGGGGCGAGGGCATTTTGGGTATACTTGTGCTGCTAAGTACAAGAAAGGTGAGCTCAGAGACCAGCCAGTTGCTGTCAAAGTGATTCCCAAAGCCAAGGTCAGTCAGTCAGACAATAATTCAAACACAAAGCAATCTCTTTTCTTATATGCAATCATTGGAAAAATTTGAACTTGCAGATACGTTAAATTCTGTTAATTTTATTTTCTGCAAAAGGGTTGTTATGTTATGTATTTTTATGTGCCTTTCTGCCCCTTTTTTGTTTGGTTATTTGGTTGGTTTTCTGTACCGATCTAATTGCAGGGTTTTTTATTAGTTTTGTTTATTTTTAGTAAGATTTTTTGTGGTTTTGAAGGAAATTTAGATAGTCTTCGAAAAGGCGTTTTTGATGAATTTTCGTAATCAGCGATTTTGCATGTATTGATTTGATCTCAGGAGACCCAATGAACTTTTCTTTTTATTTTTTTATTCATTAATTTGTTAAAGAAGAGTTTTCCTAGTACTTTGAAGAAAAAGTTGGCTGAAGAGTTTCGTTTCTGAATCAAGGAATGATAACATATTGAGAGACATGATGATGGTGGTATCGCTGGAGATTCTTTTTTGGTGTTTAACTATTATTTAGATGGACAATATAAGGCGTAGATTTTAGTTTACACGGCTTCATGATATTGGAATTTGAGTAAGAGATGTATAGCGTGACCTATTTTCTTTGTTTATTTTTTTTTCTTGGTCAATGATGAAAATTAACGTGTAGGTCCACTTGACCTTGAATATTTTCATCTAGAATTCAAGGCTTAGCACATCTTATTGGATATATTTCAGGTCTATATCAAATCATTCTTGGTCTTGAGTTGTCGTTTTGGGAGCTGATGGTAGTGCGTGTCATGTGAATAAGAATGAAGCTACTGTTAAATTTTGCGTGTGAAGCACTTAGATTTTGACAGCTTGTTTAAAAGAATCAAATGAAGTACGTAAACGAATGGTTTTGGGTGGACTTAACTATTAACAATGGGGTTCTGGTCTCCGTATGGGGTCGTAACATGGGCCTACCGACAAAGAATATTGTTTGCAGAAGCATTCCCAGTGATACCCACCACCAGTATATGCTTACTGCCAAACGAGAAACCAGCTATTTTATTTGGTCATAGGCCACCAACTGGGATACATGCACCTTCAGCCAGTATTTTATTGGTTAGCTACTGTAGTTGATTTGAACATTCTTCGAAAGGATTGAAACATTATCTTGATTCTTGGATTATCTTTTCCTCTGACTGAATCGAACCTGAGATGCTGTTTTCAATTATTTAGACCCTCTATTAAGAAGGGTTATTTTATTTTAAACAGTAAACCAGCACTAAGAATGTCAAGATCTTGGACTTAAGGTAGGATAATGTAGCTTGTCTATGCTCAAAAGAAGGATGCAGAGACAATATTTTCCTACAGTTTTATTTTGCTAACTTTACAGTCATGGCTGAGATCAATATGGGACAGGGACATTCAAGCTTGAAATTCTGTGCTAAAATAGGTGAAAATCATAAGTTTCATCTCTGATGTTCTTGGATTCAACTGGAATTACCCAAATCAGATAATTAAATGTATGTCTAGATCTACACAAAGAGTTTGTTTTATCGATATGAGGAGGTAGAAGTTCTAATTTAAATAGACTCACATGATTAGTGATTAGCATCTAGTATGAGGCCATTAGTTGTCAAATGATATATAGGTTGATGACCTTTAGTTGAATAATTTATTTTCCTACTATTTGTTAGGTTTGGGGATACTTTTTTGTGTGTCTTTTACTCCCTTATAAAATGTATTAGGACAGCATAGTTGTAGATTTTTTTCTTGGGTTTTCTCCCTCTGATATTATCTAACTGTGATTTATTTTATATCACCAGATGACGACAGCTATTGCGATTGAAGATGTGAGAAGGGAGGTGAAAATATTGCGGGCCTTGGCAGGACATAACAATCTAGTAAAATTCTATGATGCATTTGAAGACCATGATAATGTCTATATCGTTATGGAGTAAGTTTGGAACATGCATTATTGTTTCGGATTATATTTTGTTTTAGTTGCGCAAGGAAATTAATTAATTATTGAGATGAACTTTATATTCCTAGAGGGTTCTATAAGAACCACTAATATTTTTCCTTTTCAAAGTTCTTTGTACAAACATATAACCTTGAGCTTTTGTCAGTCTGGATTTGTCCATTTGAGACAAAAATGGGTGGGAACGTGGGTGCTTGATTTTGAGATGTAAGAGATGTCTGACATAATTGAAATTGATAAATTTTAATTGAATTAACAGGTTATGTGAAGGAGGGGAGCTCCTAGATAGAATACTCTCAAGGTGATGTCTGCAGTATTCACTATTTTTAAAAAGGTGGAAATGTGCTTGTGCATTTTATTATACATTATAATCTCTGACTAGTTATTCTATTATGACTCTAGGGGTGGGAAATACTCAGAAGATGATGCAAAGGCTGTTTTGGTACAGATACTGAATTTTGTTGCTTTTTGCCATATCCAGGGCGTGGTGCACCGAGATCTTAAACCAGAGGTGGATGTTTTTCTTTTCTTTATAGCTAGAGCACTAAATGCTTGCAGGGAAGTTGAATATATTAGCAATAACTGCGGATGATTTGGGATTACTCAATTGACAGTTTCCTGGACTGGAAAATTAACCTGATGACGGGAATTTCTGGAAGTGGACCTGGTTGGTCTAGTCCCCTTGCCTTATCTTGTGTTGTGAAAAACAGACTCAAGTTTTGTTCCACAGATGTTGCCTTTTGGCCCAAAAGAAAATTGTTATATAGCATTCTTCTTTTTGCCTAACAATGAGAAACTTAAAGCTGATAAGCTAATCCTTTTAGTTGGATCTTATTTGGGGTTACCCCAACAGCCTTGGACAGAGCTGAGCATTCAATATATTGATACTCATTCTGCATCTCCCATAGAAATTCAATGGTTTTTTTTTTTTTCTGGAAATAAAGACCTTGTAAGACGTAACAAGACTAATGGGATTTAAGGTTCTGCAAATTATCCCACATATAGGAATGCATAGGTGGTGTTACTATTCTACTTTCTTAGATTCATTAACGTGCATTAAGTTGTGTATCATTGCAGCCTGTAGCTACTTTTATCCAGTGGTTTGTGTACTTCTATTTCTCATCCTATATTGCTCCAAATTCTGATTTAATCAAGGACCACAAGTGTGTGATATCCGTTCTAAATTTCTGACTTCCAATCTTTGAATAAGCTTCAATGTGACAACATCAGTCTGATAATTAATTTCTATGTAGCAAATAAACATTTTTGTGGTTAATATCTGCTAGAAGTCCTAAGTCATTTTCACCACTAAATCATCATGTCTGGCCAGGTAATTTGGAACTACTATATTTTCATGGTAGATAATGGGTAATTGCATCCGCCTACAACAATTTTGATTTCTTTATATATTTTTGTATTTTCATGTTTTAATCTAAATTTAACAATTTGCTGGATCAGAACTTTCTATATACTTCTAAGGATGAGAACTCTCAGTTGAAAGCCATAGACTTTGGCTTATCAGATTTTGTTAGACCAGGTCCGTCTTCTCCTCCAATGAGTCTTGTTTCACTTGTTTTTATCATTATTATTTTCTTATTGTTTTTAAGTCAGCCTTTGGAACACTGAATTAATTTGCATGGTAATGTTGGTTACAGATGAAAGGCTAAATGACATTGTTGGAAGTGCATATTATGTGGCCCCTGAAGTTCTGCATAGATCTTATGCTACAGAGGCTGATGTGTGGAGTATAGGCGTGATTGCCTATATCCTTTTATGCAGTAGTCGTCCATTTTGGGCCCGCACTGAGTCTGGAATTTTTCGAGCAGTCTTGAAAGCTGATCCAAGTTTCGATGATGGACCCTGGCCTTTATTATCTTCAGAAGCGAAAGACTTTGTCAAACGCCTCCTAATCAAGGACCCTAGGAAACGGATGACAGCTGTTCAAGCTTTGTGTGAGTGCACATTATTTGCTCTCATATTATCAGGTTTACCACTATCACAATCTCAAGAATACCCATGGTTTCTTGTTTTCAGGTCATCCTTGGATCCGAAATTGTAATAATGTAAAAGTACCTCTTGATATTTTAATATTGAAACTCATGAAGACATATATGCGGTCATCTTCTTTGCGTAAGGCTGCTTTAAAGGTGTGTAGATGTTGAAGAAATTCCAATAATTTTCCTGGACTTTGCCTAATATAAGGTTATAATTCATACTGTTTTTTATGTCTCATAAACCATGGAAGAGTAGACTAAGCTGAGTTCTGCTTTTCTTGTATTCAAATGACATTGCTACGAACTCCAGGCATTTTCTGAAATCAAGTGGTGGGCAATCATGCAAATGATGTGTCATTACTGCTTCATTTTTTAAATTATTAGCTTCTTGGAAAAGATTTCAACAATGTAAGGAATCTGATTAACACATTCATATGGTGTTGAAGTTGTCTAGCTTTTACACTGTTTACAATATGTTTAGTTCTCTGATATGGATATTGAAGAAAACAGTTTTTAGAGTTGTTAATAGACTCTTGCAATAGTCAAACATTGTGGAGTGACTGTAGGTGAAAGGATAATTTTTCTGGGGCTGAGAGAGTGAAATGTTATATTGACTAGTAATGATGTACCCAACTACAACTGAGGTTCTCGATTATATAAGCCCTACAGTTCTTGGTTTTGCATTTGGAAACTTCCATAATGTCCATGAATTAATAGCACTTGCCAATGACAGGAATTTGAAGAAGAGTTTGGGTTTCAATGCATAAGATTATCTTCATGTTTGCTTTGTATTTGAAGGAAGTTTACTCAACACAAGTATATCTTTCGTTGTAAATGTCCTATTTTTTTTTTAATTAACCATTAATTATTTCCCTTTTGTGAATCTCTTTTGCAGGCCTTGTCTAAGACTTTGACTATTGATGAACTCTTTTATTTGAAGAAGCAGTTTGCTCTACTGGAGCCAAACAAAAATGGGTGCATAACCTTGGAGAACATTAAGATGGTTGGTGCCATATCTCCCCCTCACATGTTCAAATCAAATAGTGTTACTGGATCACAATAAGTTTAATTGTCATTGTGTTCTGTTCAGGCCCTGATGAAAAATGCAACAGATGCGATGAAGGATTCTCGCATCCCCGATTTTCTTGCCTCAGTACGTACTTTTTCCTGATTGTTTGAATATTTTGTTCAGAAATTGGATTGTTTATAGACTTTGAGCTTCTAAAATGCCTAATATTTCATTTTAATTTCACAACAGTTAAACGCGCTTCAATACAGAAGAATGGATTTTGAAGAATTTTGTGCAGCTGCATTAAGTGTCCATCAGCTGGAGGCTCATGATCACTGGGAACAGCATGCTCGTTGTGCATATGAGTTTTTTGAGAAGGATGGCAACAGGCCTATTGTTATCGAGGAACTTGCTTCAGTAAGTTGGAAGTTTTTAAGATATTAGAGAATTTCAGTGTGTGATTAATTTCACATTTAGGGTCCTATTATGTTATTTTTAAAATAAGACTAAACCCAACAAAAGCAAATTAATTCCAATATAACTTGTTTTTTACCATCAAATTGGGCTTTCTTCATAATTCAATATCAATATCTTGCTTGTTTATATTAGAAGTAACTGGGATGGTAGTGGGTACTGAGCAGCTCCTCCTCAAAGTAAACAAGAAGATTACCATCTTTACTCATACACCAATGTTATATGGGCATTCTTCTCTTCATTTTTTTTAGACCTTTTTGGCCGTTGAAACAAAATGTCAGTAAGAAAAAATTGAGAGATATAGGAGAATCATACTCTTGACCTTTTTCCTCATTCTTCCATTCTCTAGTAATTGCTTGTTTGCCTATATATTTTCTTACGGAATTCTTTTTCAGGAACTTGGACTTGGCCCCTCAATTCCAGTTCATGCTGTTCTCAATGATTGGATTAGGCATACTGATGGGAAGCTAAGCTTCCTTGGGTTTATCAAATTGTTGCACGGTCCATCTAGCCGAACCCTAGTAAAGCCACAATAATGATTTAAAGTTTGTGACACATATGAGGTAACTTCTGTACGCTTCATAGCAATGAAGTACGTGAGATGTTAGTGTACAAACACAGCAAGTGATGATTGATTCTAGTGTTGCTAGCACTGCCCCAACGCCCCACTTCAACCGGAAGTTTGAGTCTTCACTATCATCCCGGTTCTCTCCTGGAGGATTTTCTATCAAATTTGCAGGCAGTTCGTTTCGAGGCTGCCGAGGACATTATTGGCAATACATTGTAAAGTATAAGTATAGGTAGTCTGCCTTGGCTAACAGGCATACATATGGTTTCTTGTTTACCTCAATTGAAGCTCTCCGTACATGTTCCACTTATCCTGTTTCCACTTCTGTATTGAAGTTTGAAAATGGAGTGGATTGTTAATACTGTAGCTGCTACTGCTGCTGCATTGTTGGAAGCTATATTAGATGAAAGCTTCTGAAATGTTTGTATTATATTAAGAAGGAAATTGTTGTCCATGTACTTACACCTTGCTCCTTGTGCACTGATTGATGATTCTATAAGCATTCTTTGTAGTAATTTTCTGAAGAGGATTGGTGTAGCTGATCTTTGAGATTAGATAAATTTTATTGATTTTGACATTTACAAAATATATCTTTTTGTCGATGAATTAAGTTAAAACCTGATTAAATGTAAAAGAAACATTAGATTTATTTTTTTAATAATTATTTTAACAAGTTACTAAATTTAAAAAAGTTGGAAGGAAAATATTACCACAAGTCAATGAAAAAACTGATGCGTTGATGTCATTATAAAATTTCAAAAAATAGTCAATTCTCCAAAGGATTCATAAGAATTTCCAGAATAGTCACTATAAATCTTTATATTTATTTTAAATTAATTTGTCTTTTAGGAATTAATTCCTTTATTTAAAAAAAAAAATTAAGTGCTTATAGTCTTCGGGGAATTAAATTTATTTTGTTTAAAAAAAAAAAAGAATTAAGAGCTACCGGTTCAAGTTCAAATAATTTCGGAGGGCAAAACCTCTGTAAAACCCTAATTTTCTAGATTCCGAAAATGCCCTTCCGAGGACTCCAAATTTGCCGATCACTCTCCACGCTCTCAGCACCTAACGACGCCCTCCTAGCAGACAAAGCTCTAACACTCCTCAAACGCCATCCCTACCAGCTAGATTATCTCTCTTCCACTTTTACCCCTGAAGCCGCCTTCAATTTACTCCGCAAAACCCAGTCCGACCGAACCCTAACGCTAAAATTCCTCACCTGGGCTGAGCCTCACCCCTTCTTCACCCCCAAATTAAAATGTCTCACCCTCCACATTTTAACCAATTTCAAGCTTTACAAAAGTGCCCAAACCCTAGCCCAGAACCTCGCCCTCAGCCTCAACAACGACGAGGGTAGTTTCGTCTTTTCCTGCCTCAAGGAGACGTACTATCTCTGTGATTCAAACTCGAGCTCGGCGGTCATCGATTTGGTGGTGAAATCTTACTCTAACTTGAATATGATTGATAAGGCTTTGAATATTGTCAATTTAGCTAAGCTTAATGGTTTCATGCCTGGTTTTTTGTCTTATAATGCGATTTTGGATTCGATAATCAGGTGTAGAGGTAGTAATTGGGTTGAATTTGCTCAGAAGGTGTATGATGAAATGCTTAGGAGTAAAATTTCTCCGAATGTGTTTACTTATAATATATTTATGAGGGGATTTTGTGGGGAAGGGAATATCGAAATGGGTTTGCGGTATTTGAGGGAAATGGAGAAGAATGAGTGTTCAGCTAATGTGGTTACTTATAATACCTTGATTGATGGGTATTGTAAGGTAGGAAGGATTGATGACGCATTTGAGTTGTTGAGAAGAATGGCTTTGAAGGGTATTGAACCGAATTTGATTTCGTATAATGCGATCATTAATGGGTTGTGTAGAGAAGGGAGGTTAAAGGAAACAAGCGAGGTTTTGAAGGAGATGAGTGGAAAGGGGATTGTTCCGGATGAGGTGACGTATAATACGTTAGTTAATGGATGTTGTAAAGAGGGGAATTTTCACCAAGCGCTTGTGTTGCATGCGGATATGGTGAGGACTGGGTTGTCACCAAATGTGGTCACTTATACATCGTTGATTAATAGTATGTGTAAGGCGGGGAATTTGAATAGAGCGTTGGAGTTTTTTGATCAGATGCATGTAAGAGGGCTTCGCCCGAATCAGAGGACATATACAACATTGATTGATGGGTTTTCACAACAGGGATATTTGAATGAAGCTTACAGGTTCCTTAATCAAATGACTAAGAATGGGTTTGTGCCTTCAATAGTGACTTACAATGCTCTTATAAATGGACATTGTATAGCGGGAAGGATGGATGAGGCTCTAGGAGTAATTAGTGATATGATTGAGAAAGGGTTGGCCCCTGATGTAGTAAGTTATAGTACAATTATATCTGGGTTTTGCAGAAACCAGGAGTTGGATAAGGCATTTGAAATGAAGCGGGAGATTGTCGAGAAAGGTTTTTCACTGGATGCCATTACCTATTCTTCACTCATTAAAGGTCTATGTGATCAGAGGAGGCTCAGTGAAGCTTGTGACCTTTTCCAAGAGATGTTGAGTGGTGGTCTGCCCCCTGATGAATTTACTTATACAGCCTTGATCAATGCTTATTGCAAAGAAGGGGATTTAAGTAAGGCTTTTCATTTGCATGATGAAATGATTCAGAAGGGCTTCCTTCCTGATGTTGTTACCTACAGTGTGCTTATCAATGGACTCAATAAACAGGCGCGGACAAGGGAAGCAAAGAGGCTTCTGCTCAAGTTGTTTTATGAGGAGCGTGTCCCTGGTGATGTCACTTATAATACATTGATAGAGAATTGTACAAATATTGAATTTAAAAGCGTGGTAGCTCTTTTAAAGGGTTTCTGTATGAAGGGTTTGATGAATGAAGCTGATCAAGTCTTTGAATCGATGCTTCAGAGAAACCACAAGCCTAATGAAGCAGTTTATAATGTTATTATTCATGGCCATAGTAGAGGTCGAAATATACAAAAGGCATATGATCTATACAAGGAAATGGTGTGTTCTGGTTTTGTTCCTCATACTGTGACAGTTATTGCTTTGGTAAAAGCTCTATTCACAGCAGGTATGAATGAGGAGTTGAGCCAAGTCATAGGGAACATACTGAGAAGCTGTAGGCTCACTGATGCTGAACTTGCAAAAGTACTTGTTGAAATCAACCACAAAGAAGGTAACATGGATGCAGTTTTCAATGTGCTCACTGAAATGGCCAAGGATGGCCTCCTTCCAAATAGTGGGAGAGGCACATATTCTGGGGATAGTGTAAGATAGATTTCAAGGTCCATTTCCTTCGTAATCCTGATGTAAATTCCTTAAAGTTCCACATAGGATATGATGGAAAAAGTAAGCTGAAGTTCCAGGGCACACGATGAAGACCCGTGTCAAGGGAGCTTTGTCTCTTTCATCCCCATTTTCCTTCACAATAATGCCAGTTTCTTTTCAAGTGCTGCATAGGTTCCATATTTATGACTCTGTGTTCCGAGCTTCACAGCAATTGTTGCAGGGAATGTAAGTTATGAAATTTATTGAACCACGCTTAAGTTATTCATGATATAATAAGTAGATGTACCGTATGTAGCTTGAATCACTTCTTTTCCTATATGGATGCATATAACAGTATATGTACACCAGATAAGGAATTGGTAGAGCATCTTAGAGAAACCTGGATCTCTTTTTGGTTACTAATTTAACCTCATGTTTCTATCTTTTGGCAATTTTCCTGCAAGATCATACTACTGAGCTTCTGATGAAACTTTCAGTAGTCATTTTGCGCCTCACTTGTTGCTCTATTGTACTTATCTTGTTTCTCTGTGCTTTGAGGCACAGCTTTCTGTTGTTGGCATGATAATAGCTATTACATCTTCTGTCGGTCATTATTTCATATTTCTCTTAGAACTTAAAATTTCCATTCAAGAAACCGTTGGAAGGCTGACATGCAACTTTAGCCAACATTCTGACTAAAGCTGTTCTTGTCTATGAAACTCTTTATTCATGGAATGCATTTCTCCATATTTCACACATATGATATGAACCCCCTTTATCATTATTTGATAAAGAATTTGCTTGTTTACAAGATTGGTTTTTTTGTTTATTTATTTTGACAATTTTCATTTCAGAGACGGTATTTAGTGTTCGAATTTGTGCAAGTTCATCTTATCAATTTTTTTTTTTCAAAGGTCAGAAGGGAACCTTGCAGCTGTTCTATCTCCATTAATCAAACCATCTTTCATTCGAGGTAAAAAAGAGAGAAGCTATGCTTCAGGAGGCAGAGTCCTATTTGCTCTTCTTAATGCCCTTTATTTGTGTGAAAGTTACATGGATGTGTTATTTATCGAACCTATTCTTTCAGTTAGTGATTAGTTACAGTAGTTGGTACATTTCCATCATTATTGACTTGCTTTATCGTTACACTGATGAATACCGGTGTTAGAAAACGTGGAGAAGAGTCTGGAAGGAAGCATCTAGAAGAGAGATTAGAGGCGGAGAAAAATGTAAGCCCAAAAGACGGAAGCAGGGAGATGACAATCTGACATCCAAGCAAGAACAACCAAAATGTAAAGATTGAAACGTATTTATACCCAAGGCTGAGTAGTTTCTGTGACACTGTACGTTGCTGAACCTTGGTGAAGCTTCCAAGCTTATTAAGAAAGAAAAAACCTTTTTTAAGTTGCACATTGATGTGCTTAAAGATTTTGATACAAAAATTAACTAAATATAGTTATTAGTGTAATATTTTGGGCACGGTGACTGATTATTGGTTTTTCAATAATTGGAAGCAACAACAGAACGTTTGGGTGGAATATGCTCTAACCACCAAATTCCTAACTGGCAACCAAAGAGTGTGATCGTTTTTTGTCGTTGAGATTCCCCTTTACTTGTAAATAGTTCCGGAAAAACTCGTGAAAACAACCATGGGACGTTTTTACAGCATGAATGAACGACTTCATGCAGCATATATCTTAGAAAGACCATGAAATAGAATGTTTACCTTGCCTAACCATGGTTGAAAGGAAAGAAAGAGCTTGTGCCTTTCAGCAATTCATATGCGGAAGCAGAATTCCACAGCTCTAGAGGTAGAGAAGGAAGACTATGTTGAAGGGTAAGAATGTCGAGTGATGAATGCAAATGTAACCCAACTCTGCGCCTGATCAGTGCCCTTTGCTGAGGTCTTTAATTAATAGCAATAGGCTTCCAGTAGAACTTAAACTAGTTGCCACATAGCAAAGAGATACATGACAGTACAGAAACAATGCTGTTGAAGGAATCTGGCAGTGTGCAAGAGCGACCTGATTTTGCAAGTAGAAAATCGTACAGAATCTATATATTTCATGTAATGGGATCAAAGGTGAGCTAAATTTCTCTCTGCATCTCAATTACCAAGAGTTCTAAACCAAAGTGGAATAAGCAAGCAAAATATCAAATCCATGCGATACATTTCTTATTAAACTCCAAAAACCAAGAGCAGCATAAAGAAAAATTACAGAAGTCAAGCTTTAAAACAAGGAGGACTAGGCAATCAAATCCGTTACTGAAATTTATTATAAACTCGTGCAAGCAAGAAGATAATAAAGAAAACTACAAAATAAGCTTAAGAAAAA
>JANLJB010000029.1:6157-21425 GCA_026212285.1 Bursera cuneata
AATGGAGTAATGGAGCATATATACCGTACTAGATCTGATAAAAAGTATTCTCATGTCCTTTTAGAGCATAAAATTTTCGCTTTGCAGCTCTAAAGCATCAATTCATTAATTAATGTTGACATAATGCACATACACAATCGACTAAAACTGCCTACTACTCAATGAAACATTGAGCCATTCAAGTAACTGTTTCGGTAATAATGCCAATAATTAATATACAGTGAGAAGGCTTCTCAAGTTAACAAAGGCATGGACATTGTGTGGGTGCCAACCGCCCTGACTACCATCAAAGAAATTAAAGAGGAGGGTCTCTATCTTTTTTGTCTAACTCATTACTTCACGTCTTCACGAACCCAATTATCTTGAATACTATATTTACATCCTTATCTACTCACTGCCATAGAGTTTCTTCGCACACAGAGGCTGACGAGCAAGTCCCCGTCAGCTGCTTCAATTATCTGCAGACGTACGCGGCATAGTTTCATTTGTCCTTTAGCATCATGTGGCGATATCTTATTGGGTGGTGAACGTTGGGGACGCAGGACACCTCTAGAATCTAGAAGTCTTCTTCAGTAAGTTTGAATGTTAATGATCCCATCCCATCATCTCCATCATCACTAAAGTGGAAGTCTCTTTCGTGTTGTGTCCAATCTCCTTGAAGTTGTCAGAAATCAACAATTTCAGCTTAAACACGAATGTGGAAAACCAATTGGCATACGCATTTTGGGTGAAGCACTAACCCATCTAATGTAATGCCATTTTTTCAATCTTTGATTATTTTCTTCACATATATGATTATGACAGTGGAAACTTTTCAATGGAAAAGTAGTTGATTATGATTATTAATTAGCCAAGATAACTAAGAATCTCCGCCGTTAGTATTATAGCCTTGATCACTTGATTATATCGTTTCATTATTGTTTTTGACCCCCGATCGTTGGAAATCAGTGTAACACATATAGGCTTTAAATGCTTTCATTTACATGCCTATAGCTATAGCCTATACTATTAATTTTATACAGCTTTATTCAGAAAACAAAAAAAGAAGAGGTGATATGGGTAACGATGTCGCCTCAGATGTAGGTTAATTGTTTTCGTTTTTTTAAAAGAGATTTAGGTCAATCTATAACCACAAAGAAAATACAGAGCATTAAAAAAAAAAAAGTTGGCACTGCCTGTAAAATTTTGTATGCTTGTTAGGCCTAATAATTGACTACGTAAATTTTGTGTCCATGTCCAACTACTTGAATATTAACAAACCAACAATGACAAGCCAAGGCTGCTTAAAGCACAAGTATTGAAAATCAAACAACAATGAATTTTGCAAGATTTTAATCGAAAGATCAGATAGGCATATTCTATTCTCAAATGTTGAGCAGTCTCACAGAAGAAGCTAAAGAACACCTCAGAAGATTGAAAAAGAGGAGAAGTGACCCTCATTTTCAGCTCTTTTACATCTAACCCGTGAATTCAAGACAGGATAACGATTCGGTTGCCTGATTCATACCATTATCGATCAATAATAACAATCTATTTAAGCACAAATGGTTACGGTGATCCAAAAATGTCTGATTATCATCTTTGACAGTGTACAATAGTGTTCTAATTGAAGACAACTAAAATTACCAAAACTTCCTATTAGAGCAAACAGATGTGGTTCATACTAGGATGCCACCAAAAATTTAACTCAAGGGAGATACTGTCGCTCTTCTTGAAATACTATCACTGTTTGTTTTTTCTATCATTTCTCGTTCTCTTCCTAAATTCTAGTTTCTCCGTAGAGTACTGCTTTTTGATCAACAACTTGCACATTGCTGTTTTCACAGCTTCAGCAGCTGCCGAAAAGACCTTTTCCTCAACAGACACACTTCCTTGTAACTTCTTGAGCAAATTCATTCCCCCAGGTATGTCATTATCTTCCAACACAATAGGCTCATGCTCGACAGAATCAGGACAGCTTTTCTTAAAACCAGAAATAACCTTCACTCGGGACAGAGAAGAATAATCAAAACCAGGCAAGTTAGAGACACCGGTTACCATCCACAATAATCCTGCGGAAAAGCTAACCCCCAGGCTTGTAGGAATGAAGTTCTCCCCCTCAATTTGCAACACCTGGAAGAATCACTAGTTGAGATGAATATTAAACTGCAACCATCTGTGCTTCAAGATAAATATTTCAGAGATCTAATCTTTGATTTTCTGATTAAAAGTTACAATTTCCTACAAGATTTCATTTCAGAACCCTGACTCTGGAAATTGATTATTCATATATGCTTTTAGGATATTTCATGTTAATGTGGCAATTAATGTCTTGCTCATGTGCACTGTAAGCAAAAAATTGCAGAGGCTAAAATGCTAGCTAATGTGCAAATAAATGGAGATTTCAAGTAAGACATGAAACAAATCATTCACCAGAAAATCAATATTGTAAATTCAATTCATTTCATGATCTGTCATCACAAGTCTTCCTATTGGTTAGGAGAGTTGCATTGCTTCTTCTATTCCTTGTGTGTGGTTCGTGTCCTTACCTTGGCAACAGAAAGAGTTCGAGCAGAAATGTTGCAGTTCAATAACATTATTCCTTGCAAGCTGAAAGGTATATATATCATTAAGTATTAAAATGAGGAAGCAACAGTACTGTTCAAGATATAAGGATAGAACACAGAATGCTTGAAACTTGCCTCTGAATAGCCGCAGCAACAAGTGGACTATCCGGGATCGCACATAGATCAGTAACAGTAGCATAGCCCTCATCACTTCCATTAGACTCTAAATGTCCTGCCTTCATGAAGCAAGTAAAAGTGAAACCAAGTAACATAGCAGGCTACAGGGGAAAGCAAAAACCACATCCCCCCTCCCCCCTCAAAACCCAAACTCAACCCCAAAAAAAAAAAAAAGAAACATCCTCTGCTTATCACTGACTTACGCCTGACCTGTGCAGACTACTACCTATTTGTGACCTTCTAGACAAATTGCTCACATACAGAATAGGGGAAAAGATTTTTTTCAGTAAAGCCTTTAAATTTTCAACTTGAGAAGTAAGCGATATTTCAGAAACAGCATGGTAGGTCAGTGATATGATTAAGAACTTGAACGAACTTAACAAGTGAGATACCTTTGCACCAACATCACAATTATCAAGGAGAGATCCTGAGGTAATATCCCACAATCGAACCTGTAGAAGCAATGTAGATATATTGATACCTATTTTGCACCTAAATTCAAAAAAGCACATCACATGAAACATGCAAGTTGCCAGCTTATGTGTACTCACTGTTAAATCACCACTTCCAGAAACAAGAAAGCCCTGAGGGAAATCCAGGGTGCAAACAAAGGCAAGGCAGGACACAAACCTGTCAATAAATACATGGAAATGGAAACGAGTATATCATGCTTAGAAGCTAGAAACTATTACGCAAATATGGATAATTGCAAAATAATTTAAGCATTTAGTATCAAATAAGTATGCGAGGTACATTACTAACCACTAATTCCACACAATAAATTGGAAGCTAAGAATTCTTCATGTTTAATACACTTCAGAAAAGCACACAACCCAAACAAATTCACTTTGAAAGCCTCATTTTATGAAATTTCTTCCAACCTCATGATTGAGGGAACCAGTAACATCCATTAACATCAAGTCAATGCAAGAAAAACACCTGACCGTAAAACTCACTCACTCCGTATGACCAAGGCAAAAGCTCTGTATCTCATGGGCTCCGTCTAAAGGTTTCTTGGGGAATGCAGTAACCTGTCACAAAAATGATATCATGTCAAAATGGTGCAACACAAAGCTAACTATTCATGTCATTCAATAGGCAGAGACAGTTTACACGAATCTTGAAATCCCGATCTGCACTGACAACAAATTTTCCATCCGGAGAAAATTCCTGCAAATAATACACATCAATAATAAGTGAATATTAAAGGCAGCAAGACTTCCAAATACTGTTAACTATAATTTTGAGATTTCGCTCCCCCTCAACATGTAGACTTTAAGTATTTAAAAGAAAAGATTCACAAATATGATGCAAGAATAGAGAGGAAAAATCTGACGAAACGAGCAACATAAACAATACCCATTTAAAATTTCTAGAAAAAAAGAAAAGGAAAATAGATTGAAAAGTTACAAAAAGAAAATCCTGACAATTTAGTTCTTTGTTGGCAATAGGTAAAAGACAAGGTCAGTGATTGATTCTACAAACTTGGGAATAAGATTTATCCTGCAGAAAATACTAAGTCACAGAAGACCCAAGAGTAGAGCATGGAAAAAGATTTCATCCTGCAGTAATCTTTTGATGCATGCAGGGTGTCATCAGTTCAACATATAAGCTAAAAAAAGCCTACTAAACCATCAAGAATCATGTACTGAGAAGAAGAAGAAAAAAAAATCTATAAGAATGAGAAATTGTGAATGACTCACCAGGCTAGTAATTATACTACAATAGTGAGCAAGCAATGGTGCTGCCTTCTTATTGACTAATGCTTGACTCCCATCATTGCCATTCAGGTCCACAACCCAAACAACTCCAAATTTGTCAGCAAAACAAACATGCTTACCATTATTGCTAATGGCAATTGCAGTCACTCTCTTCTCTGAGCTCCTGTTACATTCACAATCATTAAGTAATTTTCAGTAAAAAAACTTCCACAGCAAAGAAAATAACGCTGCAGATGGAATAGTTTGTTGTGTCACACTGCCTACTCAGCAAAGAAAATAACTGCACGGTGTATATATCAAATAAAATGCAAATGTTAAGAAAATAACAAATTTAGGTGTAATGGTATAAATTTGGACTAGTACCCTCCTTGACTGTTGAATGTAAATAACAATTTAGAGATTAGAGACAATATCCAAAATGTATCAACCCCAAGATAGTAAATCTTAAATTTTGTAGACAAGCGATACCAGCATTTGCAATATTCTTGAATCAAATTACACCACAGGAACTTTACCGAGTACTCTAGAATCTTTAAAAAAACGAATCCGGGTGTGGAATTGAAGAACGTACACAGAATAAATACATTGCCAAGACTCAGCAGACCATATCTTGACAATTTTGTCATCACCAGCAGATACAAAGAGTTCCCCATTTGCTCCATAGCGAATAGCTCTTATAGAATCCTTATGAGAAGGCCCACCAGCGTCATCCAACAAAGAAACTGAACAATCCCCACTGTCGAGACCACACCAAAAGATGAAGTCAACTTACACATAAAAACTGAAATGCCTATAATAAATCTTATACTTCTTTGAAATAACTACCCAAAACCCAAAAAGTAAAATACGAAATTAAAAGAAAAAAAAAAAGATTGTATTTGTGACCTTTACGTAACTAGTCTAATTTCCCTAAATTCGAACTTTCTATCAACCAAGCTGTCGAATGATGCAGTAAGTTGCTGGATGCAAAAAAATCATTATGCAACTCAGTTTAGCTAAAACGTTAAAATAATGAGGTAGAAGAACCAAGTTAAGAAGAGAAAAGCGGGAGAAAACATACCGGAGGTCGTAGACGCGGAGGTCGGAGCCGACAGCAACAGCGACAGAATTCTGGGCAGGGTGAATAGAAATGAGTGCGGGAGCAACCTCAACGTCTCTGTTGTTTACTCCCTCTTCGATTTGAGTTTCCTCCATATTCCGCTCTGCCAACTTAACCGAATGACTACCACTTCAGTTTCAGTTTTAGGGTTGCTCCTGGTGAGTTTTAATGTTTATTATTTTTACATTTATTAAAATTACCATTAATAATTTCTAAACTACCTTAAATAAATAATAATGTAAAAGTAGTTACTGGTATGTATTGAATAAGTTGATTAAAAATTATCCAAGTTGTAATTTAAAGTTAAAAATCAAATTATGCCTTAAAGGGGTGGTAGGGTCCCAGATTTTAGGACTTTGAGGATTTAAGACAAGAAAAATGTTACTCTCTTATTTATTTATAATTTTTTAAAAAACGAAACAAATCGATGTAAAAATATTAATTCAATTTATGTCTAAAATTTATTGATCTAATATTATTTATTTTTAATGAAGAATAGTTGACTGGATATCAAGTTTGGCCTAATAGTAAAGTCATTTAGTTCTATGACCTTAGAAGACGCCATTTTTTTAAGACTAACCTGGTTGACTTTAAACCGTGGTAATAAAAATAATAATAATAAAAAAGTATATACTATTATTTTATGTTAATTATTCACTTTGCTGTGTATATGGTAAATTAATAGAAATTTTGAGATTAATTGAATTAATACTCCATTTATTATTATGGTAAATCAATAAAAAAAAAATTGACACATGTCAATGCAAGAAGCAAACATCTTATTTTTCCTTACGATGGGAAACAGATAATTTTTTGAGAAAAAGAAAAATCATGTCAGTGAGTGCTATGCTGGGTTGTTATTCATGAAGGCAATTTCCGTGCTTAGCGAGCTGAGGCGGAAGCGGAACTTTGCTGCGCCAATACATCCCCACAACCATAAGATTTCAGCGGTGGGAAGCTTGTTTGAGCTTTGTTATCTACATAACCAGTCTATTAATGCTTATTCAATGACAAAATAACGATAAAACTAGAGTCGGGATTAGACGATGATCGGTAGTAGAAATTATGGCGTATACGCCAAAAGTGCAATATGTAGGCCGCCGACCTTTATCTAGGCCATGGTCCAGGTAAGTATGTTTTAAAGTTGTCCACATTCACTATAATCAAACCTTTCTGCGTGGATTATTAACTTCCCCATTACTCAATTCCCACTTTGACGCAATCACGGACCTGTAAGCAATAACTCTCTCAACCTCAAGCGCCAAACGTAACATGTCAATAAATATAATATAGTAGGGACAAACGAATACTTGTTTTCTGTTCAAAATATCCAATAAAGAAATTTCATACTCTTTTCATCCATTCTACCACATAAAATTTTCTGTACCACTCATTGTTGCCAGTCAAACTGATCAAAACATTCAGTGTTGCCCCTCTCCTCAAGTGAAAGCAAGGCCACTGATTATGGCATACAAAACAAAACAGGGCCTCTGGCATGATTTTCATTTCTTCTTTTCCAATAAGAGACGCAATGCCTCAACAAGCGAACAATTTCACAATAAAGCGAGGGTCAGAATTAAAAGATAACTAAATTCTTAGCAGTGTACATCCAAGAATTGTTCCACGACACCGTGTCATCGCAGCTGCCTGGCGCCAAGCTGTTCGCTCAGCCCCAACTGTACAGACATCAACATCAGACATCGGTTTGATATCCCAATTCCACCGATCAGGACCAATAACCCCTCCTATAACATAAATGTCATCACCCAACCCTATCATTGCAAACCCAATTCTCCGCCGAAACTCAGATGCTGAAAACACCATCTTCCTCACATCCGATGCTGAAACCACCACCTTCCTCGCATCCCTACCCTGCTTGCAAATAAGTCCATGGCTCATCACGTAGACAGAATCCTGAACAACTGCCATTGGACCCTGGAGCCAACCATAATCTTCAACCGTCCACCCAAGACTCGTATGGTCTAATACTTGCACAGTTGACAAGCCCTTGTGCAAGACATGCACCTTTCCTCCAATAACTAACCCAGTGCATGCTGAATTATGAGTTCGATGGAGATCAGGAATGGGAACCCAGATATCCTTGTCAGGATCATACATTTCTGCTTGAGAAATTGATTTTCGACAGCTGGTAAAACCGCCTGCTACAACAATCTTTCCTTTCAAAGCACAGCATGCAAACATAGCACGGGGTACAAGCATGGATGCACGTGGGGCCCACTGTCGTATAACAGGGTCATATGACCAGACCTCATTTGTGGCAAAGCTCCCATCTTGATCCCCAGTCAATGGGTCAACAGCATCACTGCCACCACCAAGCACAAACAGCTTTCCAGCCGTCGAGACAACACCAAAGTGGGCAAGGTGCCTGATTTTTGAGGGAAGAACAGGGAGAGTAATCCAAATGTCTCTTCGAGGGTCATAAAGCTGCCATAAATTCTCAGGGTCAAAAGCACACACACATAGAAGATCCTCTGATGAATCAACCTCCTGGCGGGCTTTAAACATCTCAGTGCTCCGAATGGCTGCTCTCCAGGATTGAGAAACAATCTCCAACTTAGGATGGAGGTAAAAGGGAACCCGTGCAAGGCACCTGAGGGCAACAGCATCCGGAAGACCTTCAATCAGTTCAGACATACTAATCACAATTTCATCCGTTTTGTATTATTCTTAACCAGCGATTTGTCTATACTGATGACAGTATTCACAAACACGACCTGAAACATAAAAAATATGGGTACAGATACGTAAGTTAACGGTTCTCAAATTTTAAAATCATAAAAATCACTCAAGGACCCAAGTTAACTTCAATCTTGATGGAAATGAAATCAATACATGCGTTAAGAAGCATAGACAACACTTAAGAAAGACAAATCCTTCAAATTATAGTAAAGAAACCTCTGACTCATAACAATTAACAAACCGAAATCAATAGCCAAATTTCTAGGAAAATAGACTGAGAAGCTACCTATATTTCATAAGATAAAAATCATGTGCAACATTGCATCAGAGCTGGGAATTATAATTAAACTTCCTACGGAAAAACATAGTTCACAAACTTTTCAATCCAAATCGCCTCATTGATAACTTTGGCCATGCAAAGAAACATGTTAGCACAAAATACAAAGAGAATCAATATCCAAGCAAATAGAATCAGAATAAAGTGGGACCTTGAAAACCAAAAGACCAATGTCATAAAAATGATAATTTTAAGAAAGAAACAGTCACAAACTGATTTCCTTGGACAATAATAATAGTGAATAATAGGGAACTAAATTTTCTACACGTGTTCACATAAAAAAAAAGAACCTAAAATTTTGCATATGGTATTTCAACATAATAAAACCATCATAAAGACCAGGGCTGAGAACATGAAGTTCTGTAAAAGGTGAAAACAGCTTTAAAGAACCAATTAATCAACAACACAAAAATATTTGCAACTTCAATAACATGATTGGAAAGCATAATTAGTCCCATACACCATACCAAGAATTCAATCTTGACGCCTAAAGAATCCAATATCCTACAGTTTCGATATTTGACTCAAACCTACAGCCATTTATCATGATGACACTACAAGCAACATGAAAATATTGTCCCGACATTCTCCACAAGCTGCCAAGATGAAAAGCAGAAGAGTTTAATTCAAAACTATCAAAAATTCTTTCACCTGTCAGACTAGAAATTTATCCAAGTGTTACATATTGAATTCTATAAACAAAAGGGATAGTGAAAATTCAACGTGTTAAACACATTTTATGACCCTGTAGATGTTTATAGCTTCTACCAAAAAGGAGTATGGTATTATGTGGATTCAGATTTGATAATTCAATGTTAATCCACCTTAGTTCAACTGAATTATTGAAATAAGCACCTTCTACATCTTCTACCCTCCAATTAAACAAAACAAGAACGTTCCAGCCTTGGCATTGTTGGCTTCAAAATTCCCAAACATTTTATATTGTGTTTGGTATCCAAATCTCCAGTTAAATGTAATATACAATCCGGATGTGCTTAACTTCAAACAGAAAGATCTCTAAGAACTCATAGTTCATCTGAATGCTAGCACTTTTACATGTCTTTGCATCAAATAGCTTTCTACTAATACCAAATTCCCCATACACATAATCTGAATCAGAAACTTCACATGCCAATCAGAATTTCCCATCCTTGAAGTTTTTGGGAGAAATAATCTAACCAAAAAGCTCTGATTAAACTTAAACTCCAAGAAACCCCAGAAAGGGCCTCAACAAGCTAACAATTCCAAGCAAGGAAAAGAATTATTAGCTTGTTACAAGATTGGTTAGCATATACCTCCACAAGCTGGACTTGGACGTACATGAAATAAATGTAGCCGCCTCCGAACCATAAGCAAAAAAATTCTTGGTTCTATCTTTCAATCAGTAGAATCCCTCCAAAATACTAATAAATACATCTAAGGATCTCATATTGTATGATTAAAAGATATCACAAAACTTATTAGAAGGCCAGAATGGTTCAAATATCCCATTCGTATCTCAATTCAAGAAATACCAAGCCAACATGAAATCGCAACAGATGAACTCAAAGCAGATATTCATAACTAAATACGCTGCATTCGACATAAATCTTGCACATGCAACTTTGCTACAAAATGGCAATTCGTTTGTAAAGATAAGAATGCTAGAAATTTTCTAATAAAATTTCAACTGAGTCACCAGTAATCCATGATCCACGCCTAACCCAAATCGCTTTCGTTTCATAAAACTAAAAACAGTCCACAATTAGACCGATGAATAACAAAATTATCAATATAAAGGCGTCAACCACAATTGAAACCCTAGGAAAATTAAAAAAAAATAAATTAAAAAAAACTCCAAGTCCTTCATTTCCCACATGAAATTTAGTAAATTCAACACGAAGAACAACAAATACGCGGAAATTCGAAATAAAAACCTGAAATTTAAACGAATTTAAATACAAGTGAATTCCCATAAACGATTTACCTGAAACCCAGAAGCGGCGAGAAACACAAGACTTGGGGTTCCGTTATCGGGATTTATAGAGAGAGAGAGAGAGAGAGAGAGAGAGAAATGAAAAAACGAATAAGAAGTGTTTCACAACTAAGAAAAGAAAAGAAACCGATGAGTTACAAAGAATGAAAGAAAATAAAAATAATAATAAGAATGTGGGTTTTGTTTGTGTTTATGTTATGTGATTTGATCTGGATTAAGCGTTACAAAGTGTTTCAACACCAGACCTGCTTGCCTTTCTGCTTGTGCCTTAACCTAAATCTTCAATAAATAAATAGAATAGACATTGGGGATATTCCAATCCTAGTCGTTTCATTCATCTCATCTTACCCTTACTTGCTGCAATGGCACTTTCGTTATTATTATTATTTTTTAATTTTCTTTCTTCCCTTCGCATGTGGTTGAATTTCCCCAAATTGCTTCTTTTTAATTTTATTGTTATATTTTTCCCCGACTGATACATTTTTTTTTTCTTATACTAATTTTAATTGCGCAGAACAAAACAGGGCTTATGTCATTTCTCAGCTTTGACCAGGAATCGTGAACCTCATGCTTTCCTTTAATATCATGTGCCCGTATATTTTTTAAAACTAAAATGTTATTTAACTTTGGGAATAAAATCCCCTTATACAATATAAACTTAAAACATAACCTTTAACTCAACAGCTCGATAAATCAGTTCGATAACTCGGTAGTCATCGAGTAAACGAATACAGCTGCTGCTTGGCATATGATCAGTAACTCAGAGACTATTGTTACTAGCTTAGTAAGTCAGCTTGATAACTCGAGGGTTATAAAGTAAAAATTTTTAAATAAAGATTATTTTTGAAATTATTTTATAAATTTTCGCAAATAAAGAAAAAAATAACCAATTTCAGCCCTTTCAATCTTTTCATTTTCTAGTAAATCTAAAGTTCTGTTGTTTTTAAAATATATTATGAGAATTTAATATATAATAGATGATCTAGAAAGAAATTAATGGAGATCAAAGTCAAAAGGAAAAGATAGCGGCCATTAGCCATGAAACATATTGGTGGAAAAGTTGGGGAAATAAAGAAAGAAAGAAAGGTTGAAAAGTATTTTTTTATTTTTTTTTTTTAAAAAGTTCCGGAAAGTCGCAGCTGTAACTTTTGAGGTCAAACTGAAATTTATAATTTTCCAGGGAGATCATGTTCTCTTCTCTTTGTATTTCAAAGTTGCTGTAAATTTGTTGGCAAGCGGTTGAAACGTATACCACAAGTAAACGTGTACCTGAAATTCCTGGAAACTGTTGCCATTTAGCTCCAAATAATTTTCTAATCAGGAAATATTTTTAATTACTATTTCCTAACCTCTCCAACTTTTTCTTTAAAAAAGAAAGAAAAGACAATAATTTATTCGCTTCCTTTCTGCATTATATTTCAGCTTGATGTGATAAGGTACTTTTGTCGGGTCATCAATTCATGGAATGACAATATCAATGCTGGGAGATTTTATTCATAAGATGGGTATCAATTAGCGTTTTCTAAATATTATTTTTTCTTTTTGCAAGTGCATTCATGATCTCTTTATCCGAATTTCGTCTCTCCATAATAAATTACTATTAATAATTGATTTTGCTTCATAATTAAGCATCGAACAATGGTCTAATTTATTCATAATGTGAAGAGAAACACAATAAAATAATAATTCTTCCTCTAGCAAATTAATCATACATATATAAATGACTCATCCCACCCAAAGATGAAACGATCTGAGACAAAGAAATAATCATAATAATGTAACACTCCTCTATCTATTAAAATCCATGAATATATATGCAAGAGTAAAAGAGCTTCAAATGGTGGTGAAAGTTGAAGCAGCAGATGATGCAACGAAGAGTAACATCAAAAACAGAGAAAATGACAGCTTCGTAGCATTTCCATTAGACGAGTCGACATCTGTTGTTGGTACCGTCTTAGATCCCCCATCTGCACCACATATAAGCTGTAATTAATTAGCAACAGAAGAAGTGACAATAAACAAAAATGCGTGCGCAGAAAGATCTGTACCTGAAGGAGAATCTGGGGTTCCTGAAGGAGATCCTGTGGGGGAAGAAGCTGCCATTTACCGATATCAACCAGTTAGATCAAATTCAATCCGACCCTTGAACCAATAATTTCAGGAGATTAAATTAAGTTTCATATAATCTGTTTCTTACCATCGCATTGGCTGACAGGAGGAGTCTGCACTTTGCAAGCGCTAGGGAGAGCCAAAGCTTGAGTCTGATTAATGTTGATGCCAAGTGATGAGCCACCACCGTTAAGGACCTGGCATAGGCACTGAGGCTGTTGGTTGACAACATTAGAAAGCTGCGAACAACATGAAGAAGAAGGTGTTGATGAGTTTCCTGTTACATAGTTTAGGCATGGAGACATGCCAATGATCGCATTACTGCAACTTGATGATTGTGCTACTGCTCCTCCACAAAATGTGGCTGCAATAATCACAATCACGACAACTGTCTCAATCCTCTTAGCAGCCATTGAAAGATCAACCACGATTTCGATCAATTCGATTTGTGAATTCAGAAATGGGAAAGTTTCTGGTAAATGAGAGACAATTTGCTCGTGTTTTGGGTGACAAGAAAGTTTCGGGACTATTTAAAGGGAAGTTCGTGAAGAAAAGAGAGGCAGCTCAGCTGGCTTATATGGGTCACCAACTCCTCCTACTTCGTAACAGATTCTTTGGTAAACAACCAAAGCCTTGGAAGTTATACTAAATTTGATTTCTTTAAAAAGGTTTAGACTTAGCTACGCGTGGCTCTTTCTAGTTTAATTTGGTAGGCTAAGCTTCCTCCCATTCAAGAATCCGAAGTGCAGAAATCAATTGTTCTTGTTGACGTAAAATGTAAGACAATTATGCAGAAATACTATAATATCAAGATTGATAATAATTTAATAATACAAAAGTTATAATATTTAAYGTGATTYGGCATCAACTGACTAYATCTACAGATGAAGAGATAAATCTATTAGATCATAAATATATAAGAAACTGACTACATTTATCGATGAAGAGATAAATTCACTAGATCATATATTATATAAAGTACAATAGATAACAAACTAAACTAGCATTCTATCTGATACCTAACATATTAACGCCTGAAAGGTAGCCCGATGTCTGTGATTATTCAGTCTAAAGGTATTCTACCGATGACTAATATAACAGAACAACCTACTCTTCCAGTGTAGATCCTACATTTATTTTATATCTCTTCCCAAACTTTATTACGTGAAAAACTCCAACAATATGAAAACACTACGAACAAAGAATAAGAGGAATTTACTTTTAATCTCATTACTTGAGAATCACTCCACATACAACTTGTAATTAATCTCTTTTGTGTATACTCAATCTCGAAAAAAAAAATAATAATCTTTCCCCCAGTTCGTAACTTAGAGCTCTGATATCACTTGTTAGAAAATTATATGAAAAAAATACTAATATCAAGATTGATAATAATTTACATCACATAAAAACACAAAATATTTAATATAGTTCGATATCAATTGCGTGCATCTATGGATGAAGAGATAAATCTACTAGATCATGAATATATAAGAGTACAATAGATAATATATCAAATTGGTGCTCTATCCGATACCTACCATATTAGCCTTTGAAGGGTAAACGAATGCCTACTATCATTCAACTTGAATGTATTCTACTCGATGCCTAATATAACAGAATAACCTGCTCTATCGGTGTCGATCTTATATCTTTTTTTGTCTTTTTCTAAAACCCTACAAATGTGTTTACCCTTTATATCTAGCCTCTCTCTCATCATTAGATCTAATTTTCAATCTTCATATTCATAGACCTATATGGAGATCTCTATTTTAAATAGGAACATGACTCTTATTGATTCAACAAACTCTATTTTCTTATTACTTCTACTAATCTCTTTTTTTATAGAAGTCAATTTGAATAAAAATTCAAGTCACAATCTAACAAATATCTACCTTGACTTGAATTCTATCAAAAACTNATTTGTCTCTTCTACAAAGGTAATTTCTCTTCATTGGAGTTGGAGAAGGACGACAATATCTTGACTTGCTATAAAGAGGATCTAGTGTTGCAATCCAAAAGCAAAATTTTGTATTTCATAGATGTCATTGCAACATTCAATCCTAATCCAAACAGTGTACTGTGAATATGTTGTCATAAATAGTAACTCGCATGAACAGTGTACCGTGAATAATAATGCATGAACAATAACATATGAATAGTATCAAATCATGACCAAACTTTGATACTACTTGTAGGAAAATTATACAAAAATATACTAATAACAAGATTGTTAATAATTTAATAACATAAAGAAACATAATATTTAATATAGTTTAGTATCAATTACCTATATCCATATATGTAAGAGAGAGGAGTTAGGTAAATTAATATTAATCTTGATATTAATATGTTTCTTACTTAAAAAGATGCTCATGGATTGTCTACCAAGCTAGCTACTTTCTTTGGAAAATTCAAGCTTGTTTCTTATATACTATAAATTCTTTTTGTTTTTAATTTGAAAACAACCGTGTTGCTCCATAGCGCTGTCACTTCTCATACAGTAACATGTTTTGACCCTTTTGCCAACAAATATGGCTGGCTGTTATACAAATGGGTTTCGGTTATATAACATGCTAATGTACAAGAACTTTTTTTTTTCTC
>JANLJB010000034.1:3178-91572 GCA_026212285.1 Bursera cuneata
ATAAAAATGAACATATCATTCATAATTATATAATTAGCCTATTCCGACTTCAATTTAATTCAGATTCGTTCAAATTTTAAATAAAAATAAATAAATAAATAAATGTCCCTTAGTGTTAATAAATATTTCTCTAATCTAATAAAAAAATTACAAGCTATAAAATCAATTAAAAATTTTTAATCTTTAAGTGTTGTTTTTATGCTCCCACTTGTATCGACGGGTGAATGATTAGTTAATATGATAAGGCCGCATATTACTTGGATAAAATTCTTGAATTTTTTGAAAAAGAAAAATACTATATTATTGTTGTTGTTATTCGTTTTATACATGATTTGCAAATTCTTAGTTGATTAAGACTTTTATAATCAATTTGGTTTGAGTTTTGGAATCGTAATGGTTATTTATTTTGATTCATAACGAAATCGAAATATGATTCCCTTTGAAGCTACTTGGATTATAGAGGTCCGAAATCATAATCAATATCAATTTTTTAAATTACTCAATTATAAAAATGTAAAAAATAATATATATAATTATTATTATAAAATATTAATTCTTAGTTTTATTGTACTTTATTTATTTTTCTTTAAGAAAATCAAATAAATTATAAGATTTAATATTTTTCAAAGACCCCTCCCCTGAAAAAAATATAATTTTTCATAATTTATCTAATATTTTCTTAATCATTAGACAATTGGATTTATGTTTTTGGTTTTGTCTATTGTATTCAATAACTTGAGTGTTTATTTATTTATTTTTTTACAAAATAGTTATTGAGTTCTATAACTTTAAAGTTAAATAATTATATCATATAAATTATTTTAAAAATTATTATTATTTTTTTAAATATTCCTTTAACTTTAGATATTATATGTAGAATATCTTCCGCGTTTTATATTATATAATATAAAGTTCGTTTTAATTTTACTATTTATTAGATGTCAAGATGATGAGTTTTTGAAATTAATAATAATATAAATTATCATCATAAGACAATCATATGGGTAGATTTGAAAGTGAAAACTGTGAAAAAAAAAAAAAAAAAGGAGAACTCACTTATCTCTACAGATTATGTTTAAGCAAAATAAAACAAAACAAATATGATATATTTGAGATTTATAATGAATATATATATTTTTGAGATATAAATTACGATAAATATGGAAGAAAGATGAAGATAAAAAAGATTTTGGTAAAAAAGATTTTGTCGTGATACAATAATGTAGGATTATATTTTTTTTCAGATATAAAATTATAAAAGCATATACTAATTTCTTTTTATAAAGTATAATAAAATTCTTATTATTGAGTTTTTTATTTCCAACTAAATAAATAATAGAATATTTTATTTTCATTCCTATCATTAGGTGCATTTTTATAGAACCCCTTAATCAGATGAACTTACTTTGACTGGAACTACTTTCGAAACCCTCGCTCGAAAACAGACCAGTTTTCACTTTTCATGCCAATCTCATGTCCAACTCCAATCCACCTGGACCTCAATAGCCTCCTCATTTACCACCAAAAGAGCGTCAGTCACGTGTGATTAATGAGGCGTGAAAGGGTTTAATATGTCCTTTTACACCTCATTTATTCTTCTCATAGATACCGCCTGAGATGATCCCGCCTTAATTCTCGTCAGCCTAATTCCCATATTACCCCTCTTATTGTCCCGTACTTATCGTTCAATAAAAATCATTAATTCCTCATTGGATTCCATAAGGGTACCGTTACGAAACCAAATCAAAAACATTTGAACGGCTAAGATCATCCAGTGCCACGGTATCTGTGGGTAATCCCGCCATTACAAAAGATCTTATTTTTGAATTAAATAAAACCTCACCTTTTAAGCATATAGAGATCTAAGAAGATATCTTAGACCACGAGATGTCCGCCGTCCGATTAGCTCAATAACCTAAGCAATAAAAGACAAAACTGGCCCACCTCTCGTAGCTCCAATCACAACAAGCCACGTTCACAGATAACCATATTTATATCCATCTCGCTTTCTACTGTTTTTGTTTTCTTGGCAAACTGTCGTAGTGTTGGAAAATTTGGCGGGCACTCGAAAGAAAGAAATTCAAATAGAAGATTACCAAACCCTAGCGGCCCCATCATCACTTCCCTATCCTCTCTCTCTTTCGTTTTCTCTCTCTAGCGTCTACATTCTCTCCGCATTTGTTTTATCAATTTCTTTCGAGTTTTTCAATTAAAATTTTTGTTCGATTTCAAGGTTAGTACCGTAACTTCTTCCCGTTGATTGTAATTAATGGTTATAGTTTCGTATTAATTTTTCTTTGTTCTGATTTTTATCAGTTTTAATTATCTTTTGGTTCGTTAATCGATTGATTGGCGATTGTGATTGGAACAGTGTTGTTGTTAGGGTTTGTGATTGATTGTGTTGCTTTTTTGTTAGTTCTGATTCTTTTTTGGATCGTTTTGTTGATTTATTTGTGTTGTTGATCGGAATAGATGTGTCGTTAGGGTTGCTGATTGATTAATTTTGTGTTTTGTTTTGCAGAGAAATTAACTGAAGATTGTTGAATAGTTATATGATTCATAATATTGTAAGTTCGATTGATGCTATTCTGTTAAATCTTGATTAATTTTATGATTAGAATTTATTTTCTGATTGAATGTATAGGTTTTGTGATGATTTTAGTTCTAGGTCTATAATTTTGATGTTGGAAGTTCAATATCTTTCTGTGTATTGAAACAATATCATGAAATTGTGTGTTTCAGGTTTTGATTTGTTATTTCCATATGATTGTATCGCAAAAGTGAAAAAAGAATAAATAAAGGAATGGGAAAAGTATCACCAAAAGATGGAGAAACAAAAAATTCCAAACAAAGAAAGCGATTGCGGAATTCGAGCAGTAGGTATCTGAAGCCGGGTGCACTTGCTCAGCTTCGATACAGTAAGGTCTCCACTCCCAAGTCATGTACTGATTTGGGGAAAAAAAGGATTGCTGTGTTTGGTGCCAAGAAGGTGGAGGATGATAATCCTGTGATTGAAAGCAAGGCTATTGATAAAAGTCCTTTGTTGTTATCGCCTGTGAACTTGCTTAAGCAGAATTGTTTGATGAGGACACCAAAGACACCTACAGAGGGGGACTGTGAGTCAGAATCAAGGCTAGAGGCTCTTCCAATGGATTTGCTGGTATTTGGTTTTCTTTGCTTCTTGGAGTTTAAATCGTTTAAAATTATGTATGTTTTATTGTAAAAGTTCTTGACTGGTTTTTTCTATTATCGTATTAATATGGCCGTGTTTGTGTATCTCTTTCCTGGATGAATATGCTTATGTTTTCATGAGCATAGGTTTATAAATTTGGTACTGCAATTTAGATGCAATAGATTCTGAAACAATTTTTATTTATTTATTTTATTTTTTTTGTGTGTTGACTAGTTAATGGTGTGTTATGATGCGAATAAAAACATGGTTCGATGGTTTGATCATTATATCTTCATTGGTCACTTAATTGGTCACCAATGGGTTTTTTGATTATGGAAAGGTTGCAAAGTCCATAAGTTCATCTAGTGTTGAATTCTGGGAACTCATATGTGAGGCCAAGGGATTTCTTGGTATCAGAATGATTATTCGGTCTCCTTCATTTGTATAGCAGGGCTAAATCAGTAGAGTTGCTTGTTTATATGTATGCTTGCTGGAAAAAAAATAAAATTTCATTGAAAGAGAAAAATTTGAACGTAATATAAGAATTTTTTGGGAGTTGTTTATGAATTTAGTTGGTAGGATCCAATAGCATTTAGGCATCAGGGTTCATATCAGGAGAGATTGGTGCATGTTCTTAAATTTA
This sequence comes from Bursera cuneata, assembly GCA_026212285.1. NCBI lineage: Eukaryota > Viridiplantae > Streptophyta > Magnoliopsida > Sapindales > Burseraceae > Bursera > Bursera cuneata. Next base: position 6,994 of record JANLJB010000034.1, read on the forward strand.
ATTTATTCATGAGATTTCCGTGTAAATAGGAGATTCATTGTGTGTTCGTTCAAAATGTTTGGGGTTGCTTCTGATTGGAATCGTGTGTTATGTTCATTTATGTTTTTGTGTATCTTAAGTTAGTTTTTATTTGGAATAAATTATTGAAACATCTATTAATATGTTGTACAGTTTATTCAACAAGATGCAAGGTGCAAGTTTTGGAGAATGCATATACTTTAAGAAAAGAAAAATAGTATTCAAAAGAGTAAACACCTAGGTTTAAAAATAAAAACAAATAAAAACCACAGACCTCATGGACTTAAGCCACGGTTACAAAAAAAAAAATGATGTTCTGTACATGCTATAGTGATGCGTTAAATAAATGTTGCTAACCCTTTACATTTTTTTTTTTGGTTCTGATCTTTCTTGGTACTGTAATGTTAAGGTTAAAATACTTTGCCACTTACATCATGACCAACTGAGGGCTGTCTTCCATGTTTCTCAAAGGGTTAGAAAAGCTGTAAGTCTCTCTCTTCCCTTTTGGGTCGGTTTGTGATGTGATGTTAATTTGAAAATGAATGTTCCTGGTTATCTTCGTTGATGACAGGCTGTGCTTGCAAGGCAATTTTACTTTAATTATACCACACCAGATCGCTCGCGGCAGGAGATCTTGAGAACTATGACCCCACGGCCAACTGAGCATTGGCCTTTTGTGAGGTAGGTTTCCTAAATTTTATTCTCTTGTTTCAAAAATATTTTAAACATTTCTATATATATACATGTTTCTTCCTCTTGCAGCAAGGGTGAAGGTAGGGGTGTTTTAATGCCTAGTCCACATACCCCAAAAGCTCCAAGGCAAGGTCCTCGGCCACCTTCCCGCATCAAAATCACCGAGATGAGACAAATTGCTGCTGTTCTCTTCCAAGATTCAGCATTTTCTTCAAGACTTATGGTACCATCTGTTCTATCAAAGCCCCTCTGCAAGTCTTTGGCTTCTAATCGAGTTCTGTTCTATGAGGATGAGTTATGCCAGGCTGTTGCTCAAAACAAGCTTCGTTGATTTCTTTCTGCGGCAAACATCTCATTGCCTCGTCTTCTTTAATGTGTATAGTTGTTTTTCTGTTCTTATAGTTTGAATGTAGTTAGAATAGGGTGGGTGCAATTTTGTAGCTTTGCTGGGCGGTGCTAGGTCAAATGGACTTCAAGATTTGCATTAGGAATTGAAAGGTTTAGATGATGGTTGTGGAAATAATAATAATAATATATATTTGAAACTGGTTACTTGTATATCTTCTACATATGTCTGAAAAAATGGCTTGCTTTGCCTCAATGGTCCTTTGGTACGGAGCTCATACCGGCTCTGCTTATTTTATAGCATTTACTTCAGGTAAAAGGTGATTTATATGGAAGTGTTCGGTTTTTGGCTTCTAACTTTGCTATCCCTTTGAATTTTTTGTCGTAGACATGGTCTTTTAGCATGTTTTTATGCCTCCCTAATGGTGCTGAGTTGGCATCGATATTGTTTGAAGATGATCTGGTGGTTGAAGATGGGATGATGAACAATGGAGAATGAAATTAAATTCAACACTTATATAATGCTGCATCTGATCTTGATATGGACATCGTCTTGTTCTAGTTCACGGTTTCAGTTAATGTAGTAATAAGTTCATTGAATACAGACGCTTGACTAATGTTAGATTTTGGTACAGTTAACTTGTTTCCTTTGCTTTCCTCTTATCGTGAATTGCCTATGATGTTGTATTGTCTATTCATAAGAGCAAATATGTACATGTTTAAATATATATTCATTTTTGGTGATCCATGATATATAAATACAACAAAAGTCAAACTTGGGTTGAACGAAGACTCTTATTACGTCAAGAGAAAATTATGATTTTTTTTAAGAAGGATGAGTTTGGTTTAGAAAAATTTATTTATGTACTTCTTTAAAACGCCAGCCGTAAGGACTTTGTAAGCGGTCTCAGTTGGATGGTAACTGTCCCAAAATACGTACTTAGTGGCATCTTTACATGAAAGTGAGTCGTCCAAAGGATTACAAAGTATGCTCACCTCTATGTTCCCAGTCCCACAACATCCTTTTGTCACCACTTCGAAACCTAAGCCCATAAGAAGCAAGCATAGCAATTCATCAACACCAATTACTGCCATGAATGTCCTTTTTTTTTAACATAAAAATGAGAAAATAAAAAAATTCTAATTTTTGTGTAGTCTAATCAAATTCAACTTCTAATGACGTATATACCCTTTATAGATAAGTTGTTAGACACCCTAATAACAAAGGCTAGTCACATTCTAGCAAGCATAACTTGCACACACACTAGGTTGACAGTAATACGTATTTAATGCATTCTAACAAAAGTTATATTTGTTACTATCATAATTAAACTTTATTATTACGAGAGTGATGGAAGATGAGGATGGCAAAGTTGAATTAATTACCGTATTGAGCAGGGTCTTGGATAATGGAAAGTAGCGGTGTATAGACATCAACGTAGACAAATCTAGCGTCTGGAAGCTTTTTATTAAGAGAATCGAGTGCAGAGGAGAGCTTGGAGTTGTAGAGTTGAGCAGCTTGATTGGATTTTTCTGAACAACCTCTTTGTATGCCACCACCCAGTGTTCTCTGTGATGGCACGCACCCGATTGGTGGTAAACTAAACACTCCTATTCTTCTTGCTCCGACTTCATAAAGCTCCTGCCATTTTTTTTGGACAACAAATTCGGTATCATAATTTTAACTGCTATTTTTTTTTTTTTTACAAAAATAAAATTAATTGTTAGTTTTGTTATTATTCATATGATACTGTTTAATTGCGTGAATGCAAACTTCAGCACATTTATCAGAACCAGGTTAAATTTACGTAATAAAAATAAATCGATTTAAGTAATATAGAAAATTAGTTAAATTTAAAAATAATTTTACGTATACAATTAAGATATACAACCTAATCTATATAATTGAGGTAACACATATTTTAGTGATTACTACATTAATAATAAAAATATTTCATTTGTTTTTTATTTTTATTCATTTGGTCAATTTATTCCCGATTATACTATGGGAGGAGATCTTTTGACACAAAACTAGACATTGATCAACGAAATTCAATGATTGAGATAGATATGAGTTGACATTATTAAATATAATTTTTTTACTTTTCAATCTCAATCATTAGATTATGTGTCATTGATGGTTAGAAATGTGTGTCTATTTTTGTGTTAAGAAATTTGTTCCAAAAGACCGACTCCCTTACTATGTATGAGTTGAATTGTATAAGTTGGTGGTATCTATTTTAATGTTTTTGAATGAGACCAAATTAAAAAGAGTAAGGAAAATAAGTTTATAAGATGTTTGATAACATTTATGTTTATTTCAAAAACAAAAACAATGGAAACGAAATGTATCATATTACTTTTATTCTTTTAATATTCTTTTCTAACATTTGTCACCATTTGTCAAGCCAATACCATGCAATATTGGTTCACTGGCCAGAAAATCTTAGTGTCATAATTGTTAAATTTATTACTTTGCTAAAAGTTTAATATTAATATTTAAAATTTTAATAAATCTTATCATATATAAGGATCTTATGTGCACTTACAACGTGGATCAAACCGAGCTCATATGTTTCAGGGATATTACAAATGGATGAAATAATAATTTTTAATATTTTTTAATTAAATGAATAAACTGATGGAGTTACTGTGACTCTGATATGATGTTAAATTTATATTTATCACTTTTTTTAAAGCTTAAGCTTATAGATGTCGGCTTAACATTAATATTTAAATCTCTAATAGTAATCCATTATGAATTTTTAATTATCTGGAACATACCTCAAAGAAACTTGTAGCTGCACTGACAGTTAAATCTGTATAGGAATTAACATCGTAATTGGCTCTCCTGAAGGGAGTACTGAAATAAGTATTTGCAATATCATCGCTTCCTGAGGACACAAAGAATATGCTTTTCGATAAAATATTTGCACTCCCCTCTTCTCCCACAATTGCCTTTATCTCCGTTAAAGATTTCTTGAACAACTCTAATTGATCCGATAATGACAAAACAGACTGATCATATAAATGTGAAATACAAGGTCAGTTTATTGATTATACCCGAAGCAAATAAATTCAATTTATAAAGTAGAGAGGAGAAAGAGAGAAATGTTTATACCGCTACTTTGGAAGTGAGAGGATCATACCCAGAAGCTCCGGAGGCAAAACTGACGCCACTGATCAGATCTTGAGGCTGCAAATTGGGATCAAGATATGCTGGCAAAAGCTCCTTCATACCTAATTCTTCAACTGAAATAAGTTCAAGAGTTTTCATTATAAGAACGTGTTCATGCCATGCATATACGTTTAAGTTATATATACATAACTAGCTTTTTTTAATGGAAAATTCTTAGTTTATGCACATTTATGCCTCCATATGTAAGAGGAATCAATGTTCCAATTAATTGCTTTCTTAGTTTGGTTAATCTTATATACGTTTGTAGTTTATGTGTATATTTTCTTCAATGCGTACACAGTTGCACGCATACGGAGTGATTCATGTCAGATATTGTGTAGAGTCATTGTTCGGACCTATCAAGTCTGAGGGCACTTTTCCATTACAGAACCTTCCCGTTGGTTTTCCTCCATTAAAATCCCTCCCATATGGTGGGAAGTTGCACTTCACCACTGTGTTGATATCATTGTTGTTGCCTGGATCAACTATGGAATCCCCAAACACAAATACTGCTGGCACTGTTTCGTTCTTTGGAAGGCTTATTGCACCAACTCCCTCATGCTTATGCAAATACATTATGACCAATATGAGCAAAAAGCAGATGATTTTTGAAGAAGAAGAAGAAGAAGAAGAAGAAAGAGGGTCTTGAGATTGAAACTTCATAGCTAGCTTTGTGACTCTTCTGGGGGAAGCAAATGTGGAATAGATAATTTATATATATGCTTGCATGGCTTTTTTCAGAATTTTTAAAAGATTATGCAAGTAATTAAAAGAAGGTCTTAGTTGTTAGTTATAATTGTATATTAGCTAGTAGGTTTGTATCGCTTTCTTTCCCGTTCAGGAAAATGTGCGCTGGCAAATTTTACACCAATCAAGAATTAATAACTCAGATTCTGGTGAGGAAGAACTTCACATTTTCCAGGAAAATGACCCATTTACTGCAACGCTTGCTAATTGGTTTTTTTCTAAAACAAAAATGACTGCCACCCGGTCCACCACTGTTTATGTCATGCATGCATGAAGTTGTATAGGTTTCCTCACAATTTGGTAGAAAATACATAGTTTAATTAAGAAAATAAAATTCATATCTTTATCGACACTTTTCAACCCACAAGAGAGTTGTCCAGACGAAAAGCGCTTCTGACAAATATATTGCTTCGCTGTTCCTCTTTCTTACTGAATACATTCAATTAACAATCGCAACTCAAAACCGTTACTGGTTGTTGTTAGGGTTCAATCAGGGGTAGGGTTGTTACAGCGGTTAGTGCAGTGTGTAGCTTGTGATTCCATCAACACTAATTAAAGATTGGCTCAAGTTATCCATCAACACTACTTAAAGAAAAGCTAGCTTGCTATCTGCGTATAAATAATTAAACCAAATCATTCATCAACCGTAGTTAAGATTGGCTAGCTTGCTAATACTTGAATCACATGAAGTCCTATATATATGAGACAGGTGCAGATCAGGTATGATAAAACGATAACTAGTGAATGAGAGCCCTCAATTACAAACGAGATTAGGGAGCAGCTTATCTAGAAGTGATTACTTGTACTTTCACTATCAGTGAAGTCATTAATTTTCTCAACTTCCCCCCAGAAAATAAATGTATATATGAATAAGATCTCCTTCTCACGTCTCTTCTAGCAAACACTTACGTGCCCGTAGATGACTGGCACCACCAGTTCCGATTCTTTTTCTGAGCTTTATGAGTGTTGGTAGTTGTCATTTTCGTCCACACTCAATTATGATAACTTTAGAACATGAACGCCCAACTGTGATTTCCTCATCTAAAATGTACTTGAAGAATTTATTGCTGCCCTGGGTAATGGGGATCTATGAACTGTACTCTCAGGCTGATGTGATCGATGTACAGTTTAACTATATGTTGTCCCACAGTTCAGCTTGGCCTCTGCTACGCAAACATGAGTACACAGGAATGAAAGCGCCATATGATAAGATCAGTTCGTTCATAGAGATTTCAGTTCATTACAGTTACTGATCGGTTCCATAATGTGATGCAAAAATTATAACAATAGATTTATAGAATGAGTAGAATTTCTGCATCTTAAAAATTATTTTGAGTTCATAAATTGTTTTGGAAAATAATCCATAGATGTGAAGCAATAAATATGAATTATAAAGTTCACATATATATAAATTAATATAGATAATTCATAAATTACACCAAACCTAGGACAATAAATTAATCCTGCCATATCCGACCAAACATGATTTTTCACCATTAAATACAGCACAACCACACAATTTATAGAGTTGAAGCTTTAATTTATTCCTAAAGCAGAGTATGGCATCTATAATCTGAAATTAGTATCCTCTTTTTCTACATAATAAAAGTAATTAAAAGTATTTACTCACTGGGAAGAGAAAGGTTGTTCTGGTTCGACCACAAGTAATCTATGAAGCTCATTGTGCAACCCAACATTTCTTGTAAAAAAAAATCTCTTGCTACCTCCTCTATCTCTTTGCTCAGTTTTTCTTTCAATAAGTGTACTGCTTTTCACCTTTAAATTATAAATAAACTTCAATAACTAACACCCACTTAAGCCTTAAAAGCAATCAGCTTAGCTCTATAAAAGCATTTGATTTAAATCATAGAAAAAGGCAGCAGCTGCAGGTAGCAGGTAGCAGGGAAATGGAGCTTTCGTTCATTTATGTATCTCAAGCCGCCAGCCATGTGATGGCGATACACAATGCCGGCCCATCACTCCATCTATAGCACTTGCTATGTTGAAAGTGAGTTAGCAGTGTAGTTAATCAATGCATTAATAATAGCTAATTCCTATCCAACCACGAGAGAAATGCCAAAGCGGTCCAGCCAGTTAGCGTCCAAGGAACTGACAAATTCTTAAAAATATATATATATAATATTAACAACAAAAATAAATTTATTTTATCTTTCAAATACGGTGCAGACTGTGGAGTCAATAAGAGCTTAAGTGGGAACTCGGGGGATGTGGAACAGATGGGCATACTTAGAATCACTTCATTGCTTGTGCTGAAGTGAAGGCCACAAGCTTGCATCTCACATCTCATACATCTGTTTTAAAGCTACGCCTTTTCCATTCGAGAAAGTCTTGGGTATAATGCCACCAGTTAGTGGCTTGTACAGCTATCCAACTGTAAATTGACACATTTATATGTTAATCTACTGAAAAAAAACATTCTCTTATAGCTTTTTGTGTCAACATATTAATATGTAATTGATTTGATTGGAAATGCAATGACGAACGTGTGTTAAAAAAATATTTTGGAAATGAAATCAATCAGCAATCACACCCTAAATATGTCCATCTCTTATTTGGTGGCTATTTGCTGGGTTGGTACGGTCATTGCACCCAAATTTTCTCTTCAGAGACAAGTCTCACAATTATAGCTAAAAATTATTTTATTAAATTAAAGAAAAGTTGAAATTCTTTATCACAAAAATTATAAATATTTTCATATTGGACAACATCAACTAAATAAAATCAATCATTTTATAATTTAAAATTATTATTTATAATATTTTCTATTATATATGAAATAATTACTTTTTTTTTTTTTGGATCTAATTATTTAATGTTTGTAATATTACATATGAAATAATTATTTAATCCAATTTTATGATTCATGATATTTAAAATGCTATAAAGTGATCAATAATAATTCAACGTCACTCAAAAATTAATTTATTGCAAATATACATATCATATAAAATTAAATGATTAACTCTTTTAAATTTTATAACCGTCTTTTTATTATTTTTTAAAACCTAAAAATAGGTTAATTTTATTTTTACTAATATTTAATATAATTTATATTTTTACTAATTCATATTTATACAAATTCAATTTTTTTTTTCTAAAAATTTGGGGGGCCACACCCCAGCCAAGCCGCCCCCCCTAGCTCCGTCATTGGGTCCGGCACACAATTCTCAAATCCCTCCCTAAATTATTTAAAGATAATTACGAGGATATTCACCCCACCAAAACACAAGCCTCGGCTGTTCGTTGATGGGATCTCTGAGAAAATTATTGATGATGAAACACAATATGATTTGAGCATGGTTCCTGCTGGCAACTCTGATTTTCTGTTCCACAGATCTCCCCTCTCCACCATCTATCATCGTGATTGCCAACCTTCAATCTACCAAATTCAAGGCATCAACACAACTCTATCAATGTCAATATCAGAAAAAAATGAAGGCTAATAACAGGAACATAAGATTTGTAATAAAGATTAGAACATTATGATTACATAATAATATATTGAATATATAGTAACTTGTAACACTAAAGGAAGGCATAGATTGAATGTTTGTAATATCTTTAATTCTAAACTAGTATTGTCAGAGATCCCAAAAAATAGAAGTTGCAAAGAACCGGAAAAGAGAGAATGGAAGTTATTGGATTAGGCCGGCCCTATGAAGCCCATCTGATTTCGATCCTACTAAATTCAAGCGGATGCAAGTCTGAGTCTAGTTAAGCCCAATAATCCATCATATACATATGCAAGTCCTAAATGGAAAACCTTTGAAGCCCTCTGTCGAGAAAACCAATTGGTGTTGTTTGCATTTTAAAAAAAGATTTCGTGTCAAATAAATCACTTAATGGAGTCAGTTCCCTTACATGATTGACTTTCACTTTAATTTATCTCGTTTTAATTTTGTTTCTTTCTATCATCAGAACCTATCCGATGTACACATCAATCAATCCAAAGCTAACCTGAGATGACATTATTACAGAAATTATAACTTTCTGTCAAATAATGGGTAAACTTGCCTGAATGAAACTAATTGAAACTCTTTGAACCGATTGTGGTGTAGCGCAACATTATAAGGACTCGTCTGATCAACGGGATAGCAAAATTAAGTGTTTGCATTATCATCATTCACGATCACTTATTGAAAACACTATCAACACAAGCTTGCCTTTTTGGATAACATAGTAGCAGATTTTTCTTGATTTTCCACACTTNGTCTTTTATATCTTCTGTCAAAAGATTTTTTAAACAAGTCAATTGATTAGATAATGATAAGACAGAACGATACATGAAATAATTAAAGATACAACATTTTGCTGTGATAGAAGATAGTGAATCTTATAAAACCAAGGAAGGGCTAGGGATCAGATCACCAGTGTTGGATGTAAGAGGATCATCTCCAGCTCTAAATGCGGGAAACTGTAAAGGGTTATCTTGTAATGGGCTACTAACTCCAAATTGGTCAGAGAGTTGTACTTAGTTGATGTATATTGACTGTAATTGATTTGAGCTCAAAAGTCTAATCAAGCCCATGNGCAAATTCTTAGAATTGGATCAAATATTTCATATCTAAGTGAAGAAGCCTAGAAGCATCCAAGTGATGAGAATGGTCTGGGATGGTTTTCAGCTTCTATGTCACTCAGGTGTCGGGCTTGTAGGATCCAACGCTACCTTCCATTTACACTTGTATGTCTCAGTCCAATTCCAAACTTCGGAGCCTCAAAGTTCGTGGCTTCTGCTCAAGCCTTTTTTGTTTGTTTCCTTAGTTCAGTAAAGTCTAGAAACAACGTGGAGCTTCTACATCGATACATGTGCATGAGAGCCAACGTGTCAGCCCATAACAACTAGACGGCTCAAATTATGAAGGAACCCGCTCAAGGCTACTTCAAGCTTATCTTATATGTAAAAGTTGTCCAAGAATCAGTTTCCTGCCATCTCTTTGCTAGCTAGATATCATCTGGCTTGCTCCGTTGTTGCTTGTTGAGAATCACTTAAACCTGTTTTTCTTGTCCTTAATGGGTTTCTTACAGTACATCTCTGAACTCTGTGACTGCTCTGGCATTCACAGCAGTAGGAAGTTCAAAAAACGTAAGCAACTACAGGTACACAATAAACTACATTCTAGCTTTTGTTTAGCATCCAACCAATAATCGAGCTGCCGAGCAAACTATCTAATTATCAGATAGTTTGATATAATATTATCTTAAAACAGTACAGTTCAATAGAAATATCTCTTGAGTAACGTTGCATATAAATTTAAGAAAATTAATAGTTAGATAGAAGATTTTTTAAAAAAAAAATTATGAAATAAAATTGGATACTTTAATTGTATGTATGTATTATTGATGGACTAATGCATGTATAACACACTTCTGATCAGACGGTGGAGATTAAGATAAAAATGGACTGTGAAGGGTGCGAGAGGAGGGTGAAGAAATCAGTAGAAGGCATGAAAGGGGTGACGCAAGTGGAGGTGGAGCCGAAGCAGAGCAAGCTAACGGTGGTTGGCTACGTGGACCGGGACAAGGTGCTGGAACGTGTAAGACATCGCACGGGAAAGAAGGCGGAGTTCTGGCCTTATGTCCCGTTCGATGTGGTGCCTCATCCTTACGCGCCTGAAGCCTACGACAAGAAGGCTCCACCAGGGTACGTGCGAAACGTTTGGGAAGACCCGGAGACCTCCTCTCTCGCACGTGCTAGCTCTTTCGAAGTCAAGACCACCACTGCATTTAGTGACGAAAACCCAAATGCTTGTGTAGTAATGTGAGTGTGATTGTATCATAGCATAACGTCAGTATAATGGTGTGTATGTATACATTTTATCATGCGTTAATATACCTTTTTTTTTAATATTTATTTCCAATTTTCTTTTTTTAATTATCAATAGAATGATGTGTAATTGTTATGAAGATTGGGTCACTTGATAGATGACTTCTCTCACGGGGTGAGAAATTATAGTGATACAGAATTTGATCATGGATTCTGTTTTGGATTGTTTGGCAACCTCAATCCCATCAATGATTTGAAAATTTAATTAATATTTAATCAGCATTAAATACGATTTTGGTTATAAGTAGTATTATTAAAATTTCACTTATGAAGTAAATAGCTTTCACCGTCAATTTTAAGTAGGGATATATGGTAATTAAAAAAATAATTTTCGTTAACTATGCAACACCATCAACAGCGACCCCACTTGTCCATTTAAATGTGCCTTAGTATCCTGTAGAGGTTTTTGTGGCCCGTAAAGTTTGAGAATAAAATCGTGATAGGTTATATAAATAAAGTGAATAATATTTAACAGTTAGTCGGGTGTTATAAAATGATATTAAAATTTATTTTAAATAAAAATATGTGGATGTTTAAAATAATCTAAAGGAAGATGAGTTAGTGAAGATGTTGGACCCAAACAAAGAAGGGGTGAATATGATATATTATCTGATATGGTTTGAAAATGATATAAATTAAGTATTCTGTTAGTTTTTTAAATTGTTAGAAATCTTTTAGATGTTAAAATTTGAGAATAAAATTATGAATTTTTTAAATTGTTGGAGGTTTTTAAGATTATAAATTTTGAGAATAAAATAGTGATAGATTGTATGTTCAAAATAGACAACAATATCCGCTGATGGATGGGGGTGTTACAGTCTCTCTTCCGTCAACATCTCATTTTATTGATTGTACGTGCCTCACTTATACCATCACCAGAGATGGCAAAACGTCGGATCCGGCCTATTTTGGGTAGGTTTGATAGGCCTAAATAGTATCAGGCCAGGCTGGATTAGGCTTTGAAAAAAAATTGAAGGCCTAATTCTGATTAAAGGTCTATACTATTTAGACCAGATCTATTACTATTTACTATTTAAAAAATTTTAAATTAATTTTTTAATTTATAAAAATAAAAAATTAATAAAAAAATTAACTGTTACAGTGACAGACTGGGTCAGGTCAGCCTACAGGTATGAAACCTAGGCCTGGACTCATACCAGATCTGTACAGTATACAGGTTAGGCCAAAAAATGGGCCAGGCAAGGCCGGTCTAAACTTGAGCTGACCATTTGTCATCTCTAGGGCCCACCACCTTTTGTCCGGGAGATAAATCATGACATTCATCGCCTTCCCCCCAAAAAAGAAAAGAAAAAAATCTATGGAGTTCACCAACTACCGATTATAGTTATAAAAATAAAAAACACAAATATTACAATAATATCCTCGGTTCAAATAGCACCCACTTCGAACAAAATTAAACCGATGATAATAATATCATAGGAAACCAACACGAATACGCAATTGTAGTTCATGTAGATAGTCAAAATAAGCTCAATCACACGTAAGGATATTGCTCCTCCCGTTACCAAACAGAATCCTTCCACATCCATCCCAATCCAGGAATAGAAACCTTCCACGTAACCACCTTTCGCCTATCCCCGTTTCCAAACACTGGGATACCTCTGCCACTATAAATACAACCCCACTAGTTGTTACTTCTTAGAAGCACCAGATCTCGCTCAAGATCCAGGTTTGGCTCTGGATCTCTCGATACTGCTTTTCGAACCCTAACCCTAGAGCCATCTTCGCCGATAATCGAAACATACAAAATCTGGCGGGAAAGTTGGTTGATTAATCCTCGAAAGCGACGATCGAAACCCTAGCTTCAGTTTTTTTTTCCGATTAGTTCTAGTTAAAGTTAGGGTTTCGAGTGTTTTTCTTTGACAGATCTTGATATCTTTGACACGATTGTTGCATTGCAAAACAAGGCTAAGGCTAAGGCCGTGTTTGGTTGGTTGGTTGAGAGATGTCTCGGTGTTTTCCGTATCCTCCTCCGGGATATGTAAGGAATGGTATTCGCGATGAGGCTCTGATTGAATCGATTAAGGTTTGTTTGTTGAGCATTCATGGCTTCCAAATGCTATTGAACTGACTTGACTTCACTAGTAAATGTGTCGGATTCACAATCGTCTGATTGTGATGATGATTTGTATATATTAAAGTGTAGAGGGACTCAAAATTGTATAGCTTTTTAGTAAATGAAATTGTTAACTCAACAAAAAAAATTGTGCGCTGTTTGGTTCGCTTCTTTTGTGGCTCTCTTAAAGAGCTAAAGTGTTTTTGACGATGATGATTACTAACAAGCGAGTTCTAGGGTTTTCTTGACTTGCTCGGTACAGCCCCACTTTAAAAGAAAAAAAAAAGCGACGTTTTATACGTTTCTGATGCTTTTGCACATCCCTGTTAAAGTTGTGACGACAGAGGACCCTTTATCATATTAATTTTAATTATTAATGAAGCCGCTAGCCATAAATTTGCCATTGCCAGCATACGCTTTCCTTATAGTTACCTTAATTGCCTTCTGGGTCAAACTTTTCCTTTATTAACTGACAATCTGGGTTATGCGTCAGAGTTTCATTTTTTGCAACTGATCTTATCGGCCAAAAGAAAGAAGAAAACCTGTTATTGTTGTTAGCTTTATGGTGAGAGATAGTTCCGGCGTTGACCGGTGATGGGATCCTATAAGATTAACTAAAGAAAATCATTACTGGGTTGAGGTTTATATGATTTTTAGCTTTGGTTCAGTGTTGATTAGGATTCAGTTTACACAAACGTTTTTTTATTTGTTAGTTATGATTTAGATGGTTCAAAGCTGTTTAATGTTTTGGTTGGTGGAACGCTTAGTGTTACATCTTTGTCTGAGAATATCATGTTCTTGGAATGTAATTCATGTTCAAGGTGCCTTTTATGGTGAAATGTTAAGACACCTGAGACCAGATGCTGAAATCTTTWATTTGTTGACGTGCTGTCAACTTTTAAGTTGCACTTGAGCTTTGGCTTAATGCAAGTGTCAGTAAAAAAAAACAAATCATGATGTGACTTCAGTTCTTAGCAATGTATTTAACTTGGATTATGAACTAGTGTAAATGAAAAAGAGAAGCATTTTGCTTCTATTCCTGGTAGTGGTAATTGTAAAATATAATATAAACTGGTTTGAAAATGTCACAAGCTGATTAGGCTTGTCTTTGATGTCTGCTTTTGGTTTTTACTATAATTTTGTTGGGAATTGAATGTTGCATTGCTTGGTCAGTATCAGTTAGACTCTCTTTTATTTTTGGGGGAAAGATAAAGTTACACTGCTGGTGTACTAGTACAATTGTGAATATACAAATTTTGTTGTTGGCACTAACTTACACCTACTGGAGTTTCTTACCCAAGTGAGCTATATCAAGCACAAGTGTGTCCCTGTAACTCCTTGTAAATCTTTGTAGTTGTTATGATTGTCACTCTCTAAAGAAAAATCTTTATGTGGTGTTTCTTCAGTTGTTTTTCTGAGGTACAGTGTTGCTGCTTGTTATGTCTTAGTAATGATATCTGTTTTAGAAGTGCATGCTCATTTCTCCCTGTAACATAGCTTCTGCTTGCATGATTTGGCTTTCTTGTTTCAGTTTGTTCTCAAATTGATTGATGTTTACTCTTTTGATTTGAAGGTCCAAAGAGAGGGAGAGAAGGCCAAGAAAGAAAGGAAGAAAGAGAGAAAACATGAGAAAAAAGAAAAGAGGAAGGTTTTGAATAGCGGAAAGATTGAGAGTAAGAAGCATGGTAAGAAGCACGGTCATAAGAAAAGGCGCAAGGATGAGAGGAGCAAAGAAGATTGTAAAGGAGAAGGCCTTCAAAAGAAAACAGAAAATGAAACGGAACAGCTTGAGAAAAGTAGCATTACTGAAGAACGTATATATCCAGTTGGATCCCAAAACTCTTTTGACAGCACTCTTAACAGCAACAAGAGGCAGAAGCTGATCTCACCTTCTGATGATAGGCATACTTCTGGTGAGTGCATATGTGCTTTTCCCTTTCCCGAGGGAGGCTGTTTACTTGTTGGGTTTATTGGTTCTCATGGGCACTGATATTCTTTCTTCAAATTGTTATTATTAATGTGAAGGAAGCATTATCCGGATCCGGTTGCCTGTCCAAAGGCACGAAGATCCAGAAGTGTCACCCAGCAAGGAACAGCCTTGCGCTGCCTCGGGAAGGACCGATGATGCTCAAGTGATGCATGAACGTGTTCCTAGTTTAGGCCGAAAAGGGGGAGAACAATGCTGTTCTTCCTCCGGAAAGATGACATTTCCAGAACCCACTTTAAGGGTCAGTGAAGATAAGCCATGCCTCTTGTCTGGAACACCTGAGAGTTCTGCTCAAATGGCTAAGACAGCTATACCATCAAGCTTGTGTGGCAGTTGCTCCCCTCGTTTAGCATCAAAGTTCAGAGATGTCATTGAGAACTGGGTTCCACCCCTGCTAGAAAGTGACTGCAGTAATTTAGGCGATGAGCAATGGCTGTTTGAGACAAAGCAAAACCATGAATATGGGGCTAAAATGTATGAAGTTAGTAGTCTTGGTTTACCTCGTGCAAATTCAACTACTTTGCCACACGTTTGTTACTTGCCGGAGGCTGATATATACGCTTTACCATTCACCGTGCCATTCTGAGATTTTCTGCTGAAAGGAAAGGCTGGAGCTGAAAGGGCCAAGTAAAGTTGTCACTTGTGCTAGTTTTCAGTGCAAAATCAATCCACAATAAAGTGTGAAAAGAGTTTGTTGACAGCATTTCAGCTGCTGTATTTGATGTGTGAAGGACTCCAGCTTCTTACGTTGGGGGTAAATTTTTGTGCGAGGGGTCAGAGGATAGTTGTAGCAGGATAGACAATGACGAAGGCAGATTTTTCATTTTTTGTTCTCCTAGGAAGTGAAAATATCAATGTACCAAAAGGCTCATTTTTTTTTTTCAAGTAATATAATATTCAATTTTTAGAATCTTATTGTATTTCGTGATTGCTGCGAAGCCAACTATTCTTCTCTAAATGTACAAATCGATTACTTTTGTTGAAGATGAAGGGTTGTTGGACTTGTCATAGTCCTGAAAATATTATAAAGATATGATATTTTCAGGAAGTACTTGCAGGAGACTTTACTGTGAAACTATTAGGAGAACACGTGAGTGGACTCACCGATGCTTTAGCTCGTTCGAAGAAAAATGGTGCTTCTGTGCCAAGGTAGCTAAGCTAACATTCGGCTTCGGTGATTCCAGTTTTATAAATGAGAAAAAGACTACTTATTTTCAATAGAGAAAATGTTCTAAAACCACGTTTATATAGATATGGACCGCATGTTTAAATTATAATTGACTTATTTTCTACTGGATATGAATTATGAATTGAAAAATTAATTAATTAATTTATCTTTGAATAATCAATATAATTAACAAATATAGATGTATGTAAAATTATGTTTGAGAATAAAAGTAAAAAAATTTGGAATATATTTTAAGATTTAATCGATTTTTTTTTTTAATCATGTAGTTGACACTAATTTTTTATTTATTCACTCTTATCAAGAATTGTCAAAAAAATCAAACAAATGTCAAATAAAAAAAAAAATTAAGATTTAACTAAAATTCATAATAGTTTCTGGATTATTTTTCTCATTTTCCCAAATTGTTTTTAGAATTGTTTAAAATTTTTTATTATAAATTAAAATATTTAGATCGATAAACATTTTCCCAAATATTGAGGTAGATACGAATACAAAAAAGAAACGGTCCAGATCCAGCGGTGGAGATCTAATCAGAACATACACTTCTAGTGCACTAGAGCACACAGTCCCGATCCAAAACGACTAGACAGACAAGCCGTTGAGTTTGGTACCTGAATAGCAAGTCAAAACGCGACCTCGGTAACAACTAACAGGCCAAGCGTTTCAGAGACGATGGCGAGGGAGACGAAGATGATCGCAGACGGAGTCGAAGACGAGGAGAAATGGCTCTCTGCTGGAATTGCCGGCCTTCAACAGAACGCCTTCTACATGCATCGCGCTCTGGTAAGTGTCTCTCTGTTTGTTTCTCGAGAAAAAATATAGAGAAAGGAAATTATTATTATGTCCTTGACGCTTTATCTTTTACTCTTGTAGCATTTTTATTACTTGTAGGAATTATGAGTGAATTTGGACGTAGAAACCCTAACTTTTCATGTGTTGATTTTAATGTATCTGTTGAATTTGAATTTGTCAGGACTCGAATAATCTTCGAGACGCTTTGAAATATTCTGCTCAGATGTTATCTGAGCTCAGAACTTCAAAGCTTTCTCCTCAAAAATATTACCAGCTTTGTAAGTCTCCTAACTCTCCGATCAGCTCTTGCCTCATTTATTTATTTATTTATATAGTAAAAGACTATAGATGTGATTTATTATTGATGCGATTAGATATGCGAGCTTTTGATGAGTTGAGGAAACTGGAGATGTTCTTTAAGGAGGAGACACGTCGCGGTTGCTCTATTATTGATCTGTACGAGCTTGTGCAGCATGCAGGCAACATATTGCCTAGACTGTAAGTTAATTCTCTGTTAATCTAAACATAATTTATCATTAATGAATATTGTCAGCTCAATGGCTTGTATAGTTATGCTAATTACTATATTTGGCAGTGCGTATCTGTTACTGCATTTTGGAATTTTCATTATAGGAACTTGACTGATAAAGATTCTTTTGTTAATTGGAAGGTCTTCTATGTCTGTTGTTTTACGAGTTTTTGTGATCTATGTCAGATATCTTCTCTGCACAGTAGGATCTGTATATATCAAATCTAAGGAAGCACCAGCTAGGGATGTCCTTAAAGATCTTGTAGAAATGTGTC
This sequence comes from Bursera cuneata, assembly GCA_026212285.1. Lineage (NCBI taxonomy): Eukaryota > Viridiplantae > Streptophyta > Magnoliopsida > Sapindales > Burseraceae > Bursera > Bursera cuneata. Next base: position 24,669 of record JANLJB010000034.1, read on the forward strand.
GTGGCATTCAGCATCCTGTTCGTGGGCTCTTCCTAAGGAGTTACCTTTCGCAAGTTAGCAGGGATAAGTTACCGGATATTGGTTCCGAGTATGAAGGGTAAGGGTGATATAACTTTTAGTTATTTATTTATTTTTAATAAGAAACCAAGAGATTTATACAGTTGTTATGACTTCCATTTGATAGAGGTCTTTTATTTTCTTGTGGTTGAATGGGGAGAATTGTGTGATCTTGAAAGTGCAGGAGTAAGTGGTTTTCGCTAATCTTAGATATATGGGAATGACTTTAGTTTGCATCTACTAAATATTGTTGAAGCAGCTGGTGTGGTTCAATTTTTATGAAATCATCCTTTTCAGTTTACAGAAGTATATTTTTTTAATTATCATAGCTGATCATTATCAATTTGCTGTTCACATTTGGCTGATCAATAAACCTTGTATTATATTTTTTAATGAGTAATGCAGTTTGTTTATTGGGAAAGAACCTGATTTTTGGATGGATTTATGGTTTCTGCAGGGATGCTGATACTGTCATAGATGCCGTGGAGTTTGTACTCCAAAACTTTACCGAGATGAACAAACTGTGGGTGCGGATGCAACATCAGGTTGGTTGAAACATCTATGGACTGTTCCCTGCTGTCATGTTAGCATGCATGTCCCTCAAACCCTTGCATGTCGTGGAGGTAAAATTGTATCATGAGGGCATGATTTTGGTCATGCAGGTGTTATAGTGCTTGTGAATCATTCATACTCTTAGCTGATCCTGTGTTGAGGATTGCTGTCGGGCTTTCTGGTCTGCAGGGACCTGCCCGGGATAAGGAGAAACGGGAGAAAGAAAGGAGCGAGCTGCGTGATCTTGTAATATGAGTAACCTCTATTTGGTTTATTTCACTGCCGTAATCTTGTGTACCGAATTTGGTGGATGCTTATGGAAAGCTTTGCTGTTGCCTCTTCTTCTGATTAGGTTGGAAAGAACCTGCATGTCCTCAGTCAGATAGAAGGTGTTGACCTTGATATGTACAAAGATACTGTGCTTCCTAGAGTTCTGGAGCAGGTCTATCATGTTTAGATATCTTGTAATAGATTTCTGAGTTTATGATACTTTACTTGCTAACATCCGGCAATGGATTCTGCATTTCAATTATTTTGACAGGTTGTAAATTGTAAAGATGAGATTGCACAGTACTACCTGATGGATTGCATCATTCAAGTCTTTCCTGACGAGTACCATTTGCAAACTCTTGAAATTTTGTTGGCTGCTTTTCCCCAGCTTCAGGTATGTAATCTGGTTTGTATTGTCAGTTTCAGAGTTGATAAATGTGGTCATAACTGGTTAAATATTTTATGTTTTAAGATTGGTACTCATTAGCCATTTGTGTATTATTTGAGATTTTTTAAATTTTTATTTTTTATCTTTTAAATTTCCTTGCGTTGCATTTGTGCTTCTCAGTCTTCTGTGGATATCAAGACGGTTCTATCTCGACTGATGGAAAGGCTTTCAAATTATGCTGCTTCAAGTACAGAAGTGCTACCTGAGTTCTTGCAAGTAGAAGCTTTTGCCAAATTGAACAATGCCATAGGGAAGGTAAATATGTGTATTAACCTGGAGGAATTTGAAGATCAAGTTGTCGAAATTAGTGACTATGTTGAACATGCAACATAAGAGCTTCCACAATGTTTTAGTTTTGTTATTATGATATTACTATTACTTCTCTAATATTCAATCTGCAATCTGCCTAATTAGTTCCTTCTTCTAGACAAAGCTTATTTGAACTTAACCTTGTGTGACAGAAAATCAGAAGTGAAGATGATATTTCCAACTGAAACTTTTTCTAATCCTTCTAATTGCTCCTCTTCCTTGCTTTCCATTTTCTTCCATGCTGATTCTTTCCACTTGTAACCTTCTTTGTTTTTGAAATACTTATATTAAGTCTTGAAGAGTAGTGATCATTCAATAGCTGTCTGATTGTTCATATTCTTAATTTTTATTATTGAAATTGGAATTCGTGATGCATACAGGTGATAGAAGCACAGGTTGACATGCCTATCCTTGGAGCTGTAACTTTATATTCCTCTCTTCTTACATTTACTCTCCATGTCCACCCTGATCGCCTTGATTATGCAGATCAAGTGCTGGTATGTTTCAAATTGCCAATGTGCATGCTACATTTTAAGCCAAGTTATAGAGATGTGACTGAGTTTACACTTTTTTATGGTGGTCTAGACTTTTTCTGCATCCTTAATGAGTGAGGAAACACTGTAAGTGGTTTCCAATTTTATAGTGCAAAAACAATTTGCTAGAGTGGTAAATATAAGAATGTATTTTTCTCAATAAATATGTCAAAAATATGATAGTAAGGTGTCTATTAATTTAATAATTATGTGGATGTGTCTCTAGGTGATAGCTTGCCTATTTTTGCTTATAACTACTAAGTCCCAAGGGATTGAGTAATAAACTTGAGGTGGAAAATATACTTAAGTTGTGTTGGGAGTAAATGGAGCATTAAAAGCTGTTTTGCGATCAGATAGTAAGCTTAGCTTGTTAGATGTGTAAATATGCTTGCTACTCAGTAAAGTCTGCTCATATTGTCAAGTTGCAACAAACGTGTTTTTATATTATAATGGCCAGTGGGGGTTATTTAGTTAGCAAGGTTTTGAGGGGCACCTATTCTAAAGATTGTTATAAATGAAGTTCAGCGTGGAGGTAATTTCTTCTCTATTGTTTTCAGGGAGCATGTGTTAAAAAACTCTCTAGTGAAGGAAAACTAGAAGACAGCAAAGCAACGAAACAGATTGTTTCACTGTTAAGTGCTCCACTGGAGAAATACAATGATATTGTCATTGTCTTGAAGCTCTCAAACTATCCTCGTGTGATGGAATACCTTGACAATGAAACGAACAAAATCATGGCAACTGTCATAATTCAAAGTATTATGAAAAACAACACTCATATTTCAACTGCTGACAAGGTATGTTTCTATCTATATGTATGTAATTATCACGTTTTTCAAGCACATTTGCCGTTAATGCAGTTTTGTTCTTATTTTTTTCTTTTATTTACTTATTTTATTTTTGTAGGTTGAAGCATTGTTTGGTTTAATTAAAGGACTTATTAAGGACTTGGATGGAGCTCTTCATGATGAGGTTATTTGGAATTTACTTGCTGTCCCATTAATTTTGTCATCTTATTGTTATATAGGAACATGACACTGTCGATATATATCATTCTGGTCATTGAATATATTACTATTTCCTAGTATGCTTCTGGAACTGAGCCATAGCAGTAGATAATTTTCTCATAGTTTGTTTATTTAGGTCGATGAAGATGATTTTAAGGAAGAGCAGAATTCTGTTGCACGTCTTATTCAGATGCTTCATAATGATGAACCGGAAGAGATGTTTAAGGTATATGTTGGATATGGTTGAGACACTTCTGGATGATAATTCTCATAATTGTTCAATATAATTTTACCTTAAAGGTCTCATATTTCTAATATATCTTTTAGGGTTTCCCTGTGAAAGTGGATTTTTAGTTGCTAGAAATCTTGATGACTAAATTTTGCTGAGTCTGTAAAATATTCCCTCATTTGTCTGTGTCATAATGTGTGTTGAGGCTGAACAAAAATTTAATGGTAATTGTGACATATTTCTTGGATTGCCACATTTTGTATGTCCAGAATATATTAGTAGATAATATAATGCTGGTATACTGTAGTGTCTGATGTTGATATAAAAATTGGATTTATTTATGGGGACTTAGAGAAAGACTTTGCATGCCTTGTCAGATGAGTTTGGTAAAGTTTTAAGGTGCTCCTTACGTTAATATTTTTTGCTACTATGAGTTAATAAATCGAAGAGTGCTAGATAGATCAAAAGTTGCAAAAATTAGTGTTTTATTTTGAACCTTTGTAATACTCTACTTAAAAAGCCTGTTAAAAGTTTGTCTAGAATTTGTGATTATGTTATTCTCCTCTGCTTTCTCTTTTTCTTGTAGGCTTAGTGTTTTGTTTTTCGTTGTTAAAAGAATTTGTGTTTGAATATATTCTAAAATGCCATACTTGCAGGTCATATGTACTGTGAGGAAGCATATTTTGATTGGAGGACCAAAACGTCTACCATTTACTGTTCCACCACTTGTTTTTTCTTCTCTTAAGGTCTGCTGCTGACTATTTAGCTCATATGAATACTAACAAGTTTGAAGTTTTGAGATTGATTCTGTAGTTTGTAGTTAGTTTTTGGCATTAGGATGTGTGATATTCCATTTTATGTTCCTGGTATGTTAGCTTCAAGGATACAGTATTTTTATTAAAAGAAATAGAATATTATTAAAAGAAGGAAAAGATATAAAAAGAGGACAAGAAGTTCTCAGGGACATCAAATATGCCCAAAGAAGAAAAACGAAATCTATATGAGAAGTATGCCCTAGAATCACAACCCCAAACCTGAAAACTAGCCAAAAAGAGAAAAGAAGAAGGATTACAACTCCAAATAAAAGATTAGCCTAGAAAAGGGAGTTATTTTGGAACTCGTTAGTAACAGAAGCCCAAGGGAGGCCAATAAATGATTTTATCCCATAGGGTATTAATCTCTTCATCCATTTTCCCTTCAAAGATGTGACCATTTCTCTCCTGCCAAATAACCCTAAACAAAGCCAAGATTGCTCACTTCTATAAAATTTTGGCCTTTTTCTTTTCCAAAAGACAAAAGTTTTCTCCATCAATAGGTTTTCACAACTCAAAGGAGTAACCTGGCAAATCATTGCTGTTTTACATAACTTTCGGCATATGAGGCAGTTCTATACTGTAAGAAAAGATGATCAACACTTTTTTCGCTTCTTGTACACATAACATACCAAGAGAGAGAAAGGCTCTTATTGGGAAATCTTTTTTGAACCATGTCAGCAATGTTGATCTTGATCCTTCCTAGAGTCACAGACCAAGCAAAAAATTGGATTTTGGGAGGAACTTTAGCCTTCCAAACCATCCTGTTAAGACTTAAATCGTCTTCAGTCAAAATCCTTTGAAAAGATTTGGCTGTAAAACCACCTGAAACATCTAGTTTCCATAATCTTCTGTCTGTCTTAGATTCAGCCAAAGCAATGTTGTCAATCAAAGAAATGAACTCCGTGCAGTCTTGAGCTTCTCTATCATTCAAGTTCCTTCTAAAATTGAAGTTCCAGCTCCATTACATAGCATTTGAGCCATAAACAACTACAACTGATGGATTCATTCTTTGAATAAACAATCTGTAGAAAGGGCAAAATGTTTCAGGGGAAAGGGTGTTGTCAATCTACTTGTCTTCCCAAACGCGAATGCTGTGACCACAGCCCACTTCTAACTGTAAATGAGCCGCAAAGTAGGATACTCTTTCCTGATAGATATCTAAGGACTTCTAAAGGATCCATAACTTACCATTTTAGGATCCCGTCTGTTAGGATGCAATCTATACTTACTCTTAATAACAACATGCTAAAGAGATTCCTTTTCTATGGGAATCTCCAAAGCCACTTGGCAAAAAATGCTTTATTTTTCTTGTCAATATTGTGAATCCCTAACTACCATTCTCTTTTGATTTGGGAATCTATCCCAGTTTATGAGATGAGTGTCTATGTTCTCTCGATACCTTTCCCATAAAAAATTTGATGTAATTTTTCTAGTCTTGTGCCACCATGGTAGGAATCTTAAAGAATGAAAGATAATAAAGAGGGAGGGAGGATAAAAAGGACTGAATAAGAGTGATTGTCCCCCCTTTTGAATATATGCTTTTTTCATCCCACCTAATATTTTATCAATTTTTCTGCCATGGGATCTCAAAAAGCCATAGTTCTTCGATTATCTCCTAAGTACTTAAGAGGCCAACTGCCTACTCTAAAAACCCTAATTTAGTGGCTAAATTCTTAATTTTATCTTCTGAAGAGTGTATTCCCATAATAAGGCTCATAGAAAAATTAACCTTTAGCCAAAAAATCAGGCTGAGGCCTCTAAAGTTTTCAATAAATTTGCAAAATTTTAATCTCTATCACCTGATGAAAAAATCAAAGTATCATCTGCAAATTGGAGGTGAGAGACTGCAAGCTTATCTTTTCCAGCCTTGATGCCTTCAATTAAGGAAGCTTGACAAGCCTTGTCCACCAATCTGCTCAAGCCATCAACAATTTTGGTGAAAAGAAAGGGGCATGGGAACTTGAATTAAAAAAAAAAAAAATATTAATATTAAAAGAATAATCTAAACTAGATAATTTTAATAAATCTATGAAAATAGAGTTCTAATAATCTAATAAATTAAAAAAAATAGAATATTCAAAAACATTCAAGAATTCATTTGAATTTCTATGGAAATTGAAATATCTAATTAGCTTTCAATTAAATTAATTTAAATTGGTTTGGTGGTGGAATTTGATGCAATCACCCAGAAGAGAATATCTGGCCTAACTCTGGATTGGATAATATTTATCCAGACATTTCAATGAAAAAAATGCGAATATAGTCGAATGGTAAAATTTCTCTTTGGAAAAGAGGGTCCCATTGCCTTAACACCATAGTAGCTCAAAATTTGCCTTTTGGCTTTCTATTTATAAGAATTGAAAAGTTCATGCAGCAAATACAGGCTTCTACCCATTTCCTACATTTGACTCCAAAGTCTTTTGCTTCTAATACAAAATCAAGGAAGTCCCAATCTACATGATCATAGATTCATAGGCTTTTGCAAAATTGATTTTAGTCACTTTCCCCTCAATCTTCTTCTTGCATTCTTCAAACACTTCATTTACAACTAAAGCAACATCAGTAATCTGTCTGCCTTTAACAAAGGCTGCCCGGCCAGTTGCTAGTAACACCTCTGTTAGTGTAAAAGATGGGACTTTAGAACTAAATTGTTCGAAGGATACGATATAGGAACATTAAAAAGTCTTTTGTTTATTTTAGAACTAAATAACTCTCTATGGGTAGGGTCAAATAAATATATGTTCTATTTTCATATTTTTGTGTGGTTAAACTCATTTTATTTGCTATTGACAAACTGTTGTCTGCAATGTGCAGTTGGTCCGGCAACTTCAAGGCCCAGAAGAGAATCCATTTGGGGAAGAGGAATCAACTACGCCAAAAAAGATTTTTCAGCTTCTAAATCAAGTAGCTATCAGTCTCTTCCATTATGTGAAAACTACATATTTATCTAGTCCACATTGAAGAAAACCTAAGACTATCACTCATTTTCATTATGTACCAAAGAATTCTTATTAAATGATTGCATCCCCGTAATTGATAGAGGATAAGGCGCACATGGTGCGTGTGTACATATGACGCTGTAAAATATATTGATAAGGGTGAGTCTAACCTTCACCAACTGTCAATAATAGACAGTATCACTATTGGAATTTTTATCACTCTACTATAGAATGACCATGGATAAATATCTGAGAATTTGAGAGAAAAACAAAAGCTAGAAAATTTGGGGAATATTGAATTGTCATGTTACATTTCACAAATTGTTTCAGAAGGCACATATTTCTTGAACTTATATTTGCATTATCAGTTGCAATCTGCATCTCTTTTTTAGTATATTTGATCATGTTTGTGAATGATATATTTTTCAGACTATTGAGACTCTGTATGGTGTACCAGCACCTGAATTGGCGTTACGGTTGTACTTGCTGTGTGCAGAGGTACTTAGTGATATTTAATCTTTTGATATTTGGAGGACCCGATATTGAAATATGTCATATTCTAATCAGTACTTAATAACCTCTTATTGATCAGGCTGCAAATGACTGTGACTTGGAGCCAGTGGCATATGAATTTTTCACCCAAGCATATATCCTATACGAGGAAGAAATTTCAGTAAGTTGATTGTTAGTTGGGGAGTGGTCTTTTCTTTTTTCTTTTTTTTTTTAATAGAAATCTTTTATTTGTGATTTGAAGCACAGTTATGTCTACTTATTCTTATTGCCTGAAAATGTTCTTTATAGGATTCCAGAGCACAGGTGACAGCGATACATTTAATGATAGGGACTCTTCAGAGGATGCATGTCTTTGGTGTTGAGAACAGGGATACTCTAACACACAAGGCTACAGGGGTAAACTTTTGTTGGATTTCATGTATTTTATCGGGTTGAGTAAGCCTGTTTCTAATGAAAGTTTCATCCTTGGCAGTATTCTGCAAAGCTTTTAAAGAAGCCTGATCAGTGCAGAGCTGTCTATGCATGCTCACATCTCTTCTGGGTTGATGAGCAGGATAACATGAAAGATGGAGAGAGGTTTGTATTATGCATTAATTATTTATCAAACGGTTATAAAATGGCTTCTCTTTTTGTCATGTACTTTGGTTGCCAGATAAATTGCTACGTTGGTGCTCTGTTTTCATGATGGGTGGTGTACAGATGGTGTGCTGGAGGAGGCGGTGTTGGGGGGATGTTGTATTGTAGTTTTTGTTGAAGGAGATGATAAAGAGCTATCATTGATTTACATGTTTTCCGCTCCATGATCTTCGATAACTAGCATCTTCCAACTTTATTGTTTCTGAAGGAGATGATAAGAGCTATGATTGATTTACATTTTGCTCCCAGCTCCATGATCTTTGTTTACTAGGATCTCTGAACTTTATTGTTTTCTGGACCAGGGTCCTGCTTTGCCTCAAGCGTGCATTAAGGATAGCAAATGCTGCTCAACAAATGTCTAATGCTACACGAGGTAGCACCGGATCAGTCACACTATTTGTTGAGATACTGAACAAGTAATAGCTGCAACTCTGGTCACTCTGGAACTCAATAGTTTTAAGTCCAGAGAGCCTAACTGTGCATTATCTGCAGGTATCTCTATTTTTTTGAGAAGGGGAACCCACAGATCACAGTTGCTGCAATCCAGAGCCTGATTGAGTTAATTACGACTGAGATGCAAAGTGACTCTAGCACCCAAGATCCAGCTGCAGATGCTTTCTTTGCCAGCACAATGCGATACATACAGTTCCAGAAACAGAAAGGGGGTGCCGTTGGTGAAAAGTATGAGCCGATCAAGGTGTGACTCACTGTAGATTGGACAAGAAGAAGTCACTTGGACTTTTCCCTCTTGTCGAGGTGTTGATGAATTTTGATGCAGGCTTCTTAGATGTCTGTCCTTTTCTCATTGCACTTGGAAGCATTGTTGAAATCATTACAATTACCATCCTGGTTTTTACATATTTCTCTCCATGTATCAATTTTTCTTGGTTCACTTGAGTAGAAGAAATTACATTCAAGTACAAATTCGTCTTGAAGGTTATGGTTAGGGGGTATAATTAACAATTGATCTTATCGCGGAGTTGTATTTCTCTTGTCACGTTATTATTTGTATATCGACTTTATGTCAACTGAAAAATATTTCTACCTGGAACCTTTGCTTTTTCAATTTATCAGTTGTTTTGCTGTGCGTTTAATAGAATAATTCGGTCAGCTGCAGTTACCCGAGGCTCTATGAGGGCTTTATTGCATAGTTCAACTCTAAAATCTAAATGGATCAAAAGAAAATAAATGATCACAACTGTGGACGCGAAACATGTACGATTACTTCATAGGATAGTATTGAGCATTCACCTCTTCTTTTATTGCGCTAAACAGTTTCTTGGGAGTATAATTATGTTTTAAAATTGCAGGAGTATATACTCTAGTCGACGTATAATACAGCTTTGATTCAGTTACACATAAAATTGGTTGGTCTCCAAGATAAGTCAAAACTCAGGGTTCATTGATAGTTGTTTTAGTCTTGAATACAAGTCAAAACTCAGGTTAAATTCATGGCTAGTTGGTTTGGTATTGAAGATAAGTTAAACTCAGGTTCATTGCTAGTGATGAGAAAAAGACTGACACAACATCATTGTTTTTATTACTATCTATCACAAGTGGCCGTAACATAAAGACAAAATAGAAGTACAAACACACATTTTATGCTGAAGAATTTTTAACAGAAACCACCAGTGATGCCTTTATTCAACTATACTTCACAGATGGTTCCATAACCTAGAAAGCCTGCCAGCCTGTTCTTTGGAGAAAGTGGGCATTGCATTTGCACTTAGCATCTTTGCCTGAGCGTGTAAGGGTTTAGTTCATGGCATATTTCTGAGTCCACGCTCTGGCCACTGCCTCATACTTTTGCCTTCCGGTCTTGTACATATGAGCAATCTCTGGAACAAGTGGATCATCAGGATTAGGATCCGTCAGCAGAGAACATATCGAAAGCAAAACCTGCACCATTAATCATATTTGCACTTAATAAAACACACTAGCTTTCTCTTATGACTCGTAGAGTTCTGATTTTGAATGTTATTATATCATCTGTGTTGATATAAATATGTAGACAACACCTTGGAAATGGTGAGAGCAGGACTCCACTGGTCTTTGAGAATATCCAAGCAAATATTACCATTGCTGTTGATGTTTGGATGGAAAACTTTGGTCTTGAAAACAACCTGCAGCAAAACATCAAGAACCACCAGATGAACCCAACATATGCCAAAAATAAAAATGGTTTAACGAATAATATTTTATCAAAGTACTATCATTATCATATGCAACTCGAGCTACCTTCGGAGGCTTGAAGGGATAATCAGAAGGGAAATGAATGTTAACATGGAAAACACCAGCGGCATAGGGGCTGTCATTTGGACCAATGATGGTCGCTTGCCAGCGAAACATGTCTTCTGCAACAGGACCTAACGTCTCCAAAAAAAAAAAAAATTACATTACAGAAAAACCATTCATAAAATATAAGCTTATTTTTAATAATAATAGAGAAATAAGCAATTTATGGTTGGTGCAACAAATGTGCATTAAGTACCTGCACTGCACAGGCTTGGAGGGTCTTTTTGGAAGTCCTTGAACTCCTTGAGAATTCTCTTTGTTGCCATTTTGCGGGAATTGAAGGAGAGAGATGGAAGGAAGGATATAAATGTTTGGATATCTTGACCACCCTTGAGGGATTTCAATGTTTATATAAGTAGAGTTCAGAGGGAGGGTGGTCCAGTGCAGGGTCTTTCGAAGGACGAGAGTGAGTGGACACAAAGAGAGGGTATAAATTCCTGAAAGTTAATATGAAAGCATCCACAAATTTTTCATTTTTGTTCTTTTTTTTTTTTTTGATTTGAAAGGCAATACAATCGGCTTACGACACCTCTCGTTGTCAACTCTATACATCAAATCAAGTTTTCCATTGCAACAACGTTAAATGGTGGACATGCAGAGGGACAAGATTAGCCTACAAGAGCATTTGCCCGCCTCTTTCTAAACACCTCTCGTTGTCAACTCTATACATCAAATCAATTTTTTCATTGCAACAACATTAGAGGGTGGAAATGCAGAGGGACAAGATTAGCATACGAGGGCATTTACCCGCCTCTTTCTAAACATTGATTGTGTAGATGCATAGATAACGCACTCCTGTGCCCCATCGACCTCAGTTTTGGATAGGTTTAAGGTGCCGATATCAATGCTTTTAGGGAATTTTCTCCTACCTGAAGACTGAAGTTGTCAAAAGCAAGGGCAATAAAGTAAATCAGCATTATGAATAGAATTATCTCTAATAAAATAAAAATGAACAATTATTTTTTAAAATAAAATGATTTATATCTTCTACAGTCCCTTTTATTAATTTTTCTAACTCACAAATTAATCTAAAATTTATTCGGATAATCTTTCAAATCAATCACCTTAAAGTCCTAATTCACCTAAATCTAAATCTAAATCGAAATTAATCACTCTAAGACTCAACTCCAAATCAAACACAACAACATGCTGTAAGAATCTTTTCTCAGTACCTATTTAAAATTCCAACCAACACAATTTCAATCTATGACCATTTACATTTTTAGATGTTTAAAATCTCAAGCCAAACCCAGGAGCGGACACCTCAAACCAAACGCAACGCTATCTCGGAAGCTCAGGATGTTGCACGCCTTACATCTTGGATCTTTCTTGCCGCAAGAAATTAAACACCTCGACGCCTAACAACGCAACTGCAAACCCAACATCCCTGCAACACAAGCCGCCAAACCCAGTTCAAGCCGCCACACCGCGAAACACCACAGCCACTCCCTAGTGTCGACTACCAACCCAAATGCAAATAACCCACACCCAAACAACCCCACTACAAATGAAATATTGGCTTAGAAGAGCTGTGAACGACCACCCATTAAGAAAGGGAGTGAAGATTTGTGAAGAAAGAGATTTTGTCGTCGGAAGAAAGAATTGATTAGTCTTTTGATGGGGCCTTGGGGATGAGGATGTGTGATGAGAATGACGACTCGGTTGGATTTCCATGGTGCTTGATGAGGAAGGTGAGAGAAAGGAAAAAATTATTGAGATTTTGAATTGATAAGGGTATAAAAGACTTTTAATAGTTTATGTTGACTTAAAACGGAAAAATACTTACGGCTAGGTGTTGAGTGATATTTTCGAGAAGTCGGGAGGGGCATTCCATGAAAATATCTCATAGATACTAATATCTACTTTTTGGTAATAACGTTTAATTTTTAATTATTTTTAAAATAAATTAAAATCCCCTTTTACGAACCTCATTTTGAAAATTCCATCTAATTTCTTTTCTGCTTCTTATTATTTTGGTTTTGGTAATGAATTCCAGTGCACAAATTTGATTTATACTTCATTACCTTTGTTCAATGCTATCGTGATAGCTCAAGTGACCCGATCTTGCAAACAAGAATATAGTGCTTTATCCTCGTATGATGCAAGCTCAGATAAGTTTTTTTTTAGGGTGATTACAAACTTTTAACTTATTTGATTGGGTAGTCGTCTAACATGACACCAATACATCATGAACGTGCCCATGCTGGTCACATCATATATTCTCATTCGAAAAATCGTGAGCATCATTGGCCGATGGCAAATGCAAATTCATGGTGGCTTCCACGAATGTTTTGATTTATTTGGGATGATGCACAACATGACAGAATCGAGCAAGCTCACCACCACCAGCCGACCACCACCACTGTAGATTATGTCTAGAGTACAAGATATTCGTGCTTAGCCAAATTTGTTTTAAGATTCGAAGCAAAACATGTTGCTAATATTAGTTTAGTGTAAAATTTGCAAGCCCTTGCAAAACAAGGACCTTTAAGGAAATGAAAATCTAAGATGTGTTCACCGGATGGGACTGTAAAGCCATTTTTTTGTAACTAAAAATTCTATTTCCATCTCCCAATCCAATTTTTGAAGGAATCTACTTTTACAGGGAGAAAGAAGAACATTGAAACCGAAAAAGAACAAGGTGCCCACGGATTTTTTATCAAGAAGACTGGAAAAGTTGTTAAAATGGTAACCGTGAACATGAAACACAATACAGAAAACGTGATCAAGCCTTTAAAAACAATAAAAAGCTATAAATAAGTATGTTCATGCAAAGAAACGCTGGTTTTCAAAGTGGGAGGTTCCGATCCATTAATACATAAAAGCATATTGAAACCAAGAGTCAAGACATGGCGGGCAGCCATGAAATGCATATCAAACGATTAGAGATCGCAACAATTCCAAGAAATCAATACCAAACCACCTGATGCGTCCAAGAGATCGTCATAGTTGTCAGCTCAAGGCCTGCAGTTTTCTTCAAGTGCAAAAGGAGAAAGAAGAGGGAGAATATGGGTAGGGCAGAGGGTCATCATTTATCTCTTTACACCTATTTCAATCACAATATAGAGCAAGCCTTTTGTGCTTTGCTCTTCTTTTTCTTCTGCTTGGGTGGTTGAAGGACAACTCTAATGGCTGCATCAAACACTGCCTTCACATTCTGCAGTACAATCGCAGGTATCTCTGTTAGAAGTCTATGATAACACATACAATCATTTAGATGCTCATATGTACAAAATATATCACCTGCTGTGTTTTTGAACTGCATTCAATGTATGCAGGTGCACCAATCAGCTTCCTTAGCTCCTCCCCCTTTTATTTTAGATTAAAGAGTTATGGAAAAGAAAACAGCAATTAAAAAATATTGTGAAAATTCTCACCAAGTTTCAAAATAAGAAAAGCAAAGTGTGAGAACATGTTAAGCATAATCTTTACCTGAGCCGTACTAATGGGCACAGCACCTGGATGATCTATAAAGAATTGCTTATCATCCCGGAGATCTGGTTTATTGGACACAAAACAATTAAGGATTATTTCTTAATTGATAGAATCATTTGCAACATACACTAACATCCACTGACACAATGTGCAGTTTTTTCCTAAAAACAAAGATAAAAGAAAAATAATAAATAAAAAAAGCTGACTAACTCAGGTCTCTGCCTTCTGATTCCCAAACAAAATATGCCAACAGATGGAAAAATAAAGGATATAATTGATGATATTGACCTCTGTTAAATATACATAAAAGGAACACAGAGCAGCAATAAAAAATCTAAAGCTTCAACTTTACTACACCCAAAATACAAGCCTTACAAACAATTAATTTGTAGCAATTGCTCGACCATTATACAATTCTTTAATTACATTGACCATAGAGTTTGAGAAGGCTCTTGTCAACAATCAAATTAAATCATTGCAAATATCAACTCCTCATAATATTTGTTCCATATGTCAAATGGAAAAACAATGAAATCAGCAAACTTGTCTCTCATTTTTGTCACTTTCTTGAATGAAACAAAAATGTCTATGCAAATATTATCAAATCTTGCTCATAAAATTGTTATTTGCAGCAGATAATCTGTTTCACAATGTCATGCCCAACAAAACAATTTGCACAGGAGTAATGATCTAATTAAGATATACCTCCTCTAATAATAATTCTCTCTCTTTAAAAAGACACACACAACAGACACAAAGGGATTATTGACATTAGAAGCAGTATTTTAGCATAATGCTGTAAAGATTTTCCACCCAAGACAATCTACTAGGACAACCACCAACAATGGCAGAAAATTGAACATGAAGCTACAGCATAATTACTTAATTAAAAATATTCCTAGGCACCGAACAATCCATCAACATAGACAGGAAAAGAACAGATGTGATTTTATTAAGTAAATGTGCATGACACACATTCTTAATCAAAATTCAGAACAAAACACAATCATAGATCAAGTCCACCATAAAAAATCAGCATGGATCTACATTAACACACATGCCCATTAAAAATATAAAATCCAAAAAGAAAAGAACTTCTTGCAGATCATCTGAGATATATTAGAAATCATTGACATGAAAATAATCATCAAAGCTTCTGATAATGATGCATAAGCTAAATAAAATTCATGTCAAGAGGGCTACACAGCTAAGCAGATGCATGATGAAGGAGGTCCTTGCACCAAAAAAAAAAAAGAAATAGACGCTAAGAAATACAAATGGGTTTAGTAGCACCGGTGTAAATTAAAAAACTTAAATAGATTAAACGTACCAAGCTTTGTTCCAACGAGAACAATTGGGACACCAGGGGCGTAGTGTTTCAACTCCGGGATCCACTGAAAAGACCAGAAAAGAGTTCATCAAAACATATAACTTGCACCTCCTCCACAAATTGAATCCCTTTTGACTTTAAAATGAAATCACCAGGTTGTTTAAACATCATAAAATCCCACCTTCTTGGAGACATTTTCATAACTCGCCTTGCTAATGAGAGAGAATGCAAGTATAAAAACATCTGCCCCACGGTAACTCAAAGGTCTTAATCTGTTATAATCTTCCTGCCCTGTTCCAGAAAAAAAAAAAAAAAAAAAACAACTTCAGCCCATAAACAGATACATATGACAACATTTCCAAACATATTCAGCCTCATAACCAGAAATATACAACAACAGTTCCAAACATATTCAGCCTCATAACCAGAAATATACAACAACATTTCTAAACAAGAGAGGGAATCAACACAATCTTACCGGCAGTATCCCATAAACCCAGATTAACAGTGCTCCCATTGACGACCACATTGGCACTGAAGTTGTCAAAAACAGTTGGCACATAATCCTGTTGCAATTACAGCAGAAAAAAAATCAACATAAACGCTCACATATTTACACTCATTCTCCTCCAAAAGTTTTACCACAAAATGTTCCAGTACAACATTACATATCATTTCAATTATCTACAACAATCAAGCGCATTGTTACCCTAATCCACAAATGACTGAAATTTCAATTAATTCTAAAGCAAATATCAGAACTATACCAAAGCAAACCATCTTTAATCAATAGATCTGCTTTTATTCCCCCAATTTCTCCATTAAATAACCTAACAAAAGAAAAATAACAATAATTTCCTCAATTAGAAAAAATCCCATTTCAACCAAATTTCAAAAAGTTTCCATTTTTTCCATTCTTCCGCAAAACCCGTGTAGCCTCCACAGCCATTACTCAAGAAATGAACACATCAACTTAAATGAACCACCATAAATAAACCAAAAAAAAAAAAAAAAATTACCGTAGGAAAGGTGTTGCTGGTGTAAGAAATCAGCAAACAAGTTTTACCCACAGCTCCATCACCAACCGTCACGCACTTGATGAACCTCGACGCGCTCATTTTTTTTCTTTTTTTTTTTAATTATTTCTTTCACAGAAACCCTTCTTTTTTCCCAATATGAAAACTTTTTTTCCCCCCCCAAAAAAAAGAAAAAAAGAAAAACAAACACAACCCTCAGATCCTAACACCTGAGGACAACCGCGATCACTAGCGTGTCTTCAGAAAACCATCTGCTACACTCCAAAATTCGAATAAAAAAATCATAAAAAGAACACAAACTCTGAAGCAACAAAAACCCTAAAAACGGAAGAAATGCAGAACTGTAGAGGCAGGCAGAAGAGAAATCAAAAAAAGAAAAAGATGAAAAAAAAAATTGTGAAAATGGAGAGGTGAAATCGAAGGAAAATTGCTAGAAAAGAACCTTGTTAGGGCCGGGAAATTATGCCGTTGAAGCGTTCGTCGAGCGAACCAATCTTCGCCAACAAACTCGTTTGTTCCCTTCTACTCTGCCTTTTATTTTTTTTTATTTTACGCTCTCTTTTTCTTTTTTTTGTTTTGTTTTCTACCGAGCTTTTCGGAGATTGGGCCACGTTCTGTACGGATCCGACCCGTCTTGTTTTTAACTCATTATTATAGCGTATAAGTGCTTATCTAACATATATTGGTAGATTTAACGTCGATCTTTTAAAGTGCTGACATATTACCATCTAAATGATCATTGTTTTATTTTAAAAATTAATTTTTATTAATTTTCATTAATATTTTTAAGTCTTAAATATTATTTATATGTACCTCCACAACGTCCGTTAAAATTATTCTATAATTATGTCAAAAATTAAATATAAAAATTTAAAATTTTATTAAAAAATAATTTATTAAATAGAACTTATATGAATAATTTTTATAAATAAAATATACGACCTTAAAGAGATATTACATAGTTTTTTAGATATTAATATATATTCTTAAAATACATATAAAATATATTAATATATAGTTAAGATACAAGTGAAAATTACCGTAATTATATAGTTTGTTGTCACGTTAATATATGTGATTTGATTAATTTAATTAATCATTTGATTAGTTAAGGTGACCCACTAAGTAGTGGTTTAAAGAATTGTAACATCATCATCATCATCACTATCAACTTTTTATTTTTATTTTTATTTTTTATTAAAGTTCAGTAAGATTTGATGCATCATCAAGATCTTTTCTTTAAAGAAAATGTGTAAATTTCAGAACTATGCTTCAATTATTATCATTTAATTTCAGTAATTAGTGTTTTGGTAAGCTTTTACTAAACATGATAATGTAATGTAACTGTTACTGCGATCACCAAAGAGCCCCAGCAAAGGTGGGTAATTACTAGTGCCAGCAAATCTCTGTCCATAAAACCATTAACAAGCTATTTAACTGATAATCTCATCTTTATTTTATCCCAGCTTTTTTATTAACAAGGAAAGCTGAATTCAACCCAAAAACAAAAATAAAAAGGTAATTCTGACATGGTAATTCTGAACATTGAATATAATGTTCGAGTCATTGCAATTTTTGAAGCCAATTATTAGTTTATGTGAAAAGTATAGAATATGAATTTGAATGGAATCCGTGAATACAGGAATTCACGAGTAATATTACGATGTGGTGAAAAGAGAGAGACCCGCCAGTTTCGAAATTTCAGTTTGATGAATGGGTCAGCACCTAAATGAAGCAAGTCAAAGATGGGGCAAATGGTAGAGTGAGGTTGTAATGAAACGAGAAACCTCAACCAAAAGATGAATTTATGTGCACTCAACACAACCAGTTTATTTCTCCGAGTTATACTCCTAAGCCTTAATTTTGCTTTCGATATTTCAGACATTCTTACTACAATTTAGCACATTGTTCTACCGTGACTATTGTCCCAAAATTTCTTCTTCTTCAGATCATGTCAGTATAGTTGAGGATAACATTTAACGAGTTTCTGATACACTGCTTCCGATTCAGACTAGAGCAACCCACATTTACAATTTGATTCACAGTTGCATGCATGCGGCTTCATAGCAGTACTAATATGACAGCACTGACTCGAGTGACTCAAGTGGCACTGTCTTCTTTGTTGGTTTTTTCAGTGGTTGCCCACAGAGAAAAACTGAAACCGAATAAGGGTGTGACTTATGATGGTAAATCATTGATTGTCAATGGTAAGAGACAGCTTCTTTTCTCAGGTTCAATCCATTATCCCAGGATGCCTCCCCAGCTACTTGTTATTATTTCATATCGTATAAGAGGAGGAAAAATTTATTCTACAATGCATATATAATATATGTATATTTGTCCAATTATGAGACATTACGTCAATGCGTATGTTGCAGGTGCCCTACAATTGGGTGAATGCATATACATCTGTTATAAGATAGATTTTTACAATATATATATATATATATATATATAACTCAAAAGATATATATATTGATATGATTTATCATTCTCATGAGATTGCTTGATTGCACCCAGATGTGGGAAGATATCCTTAAAAAAGCCAAGCTGGAGGACTGAATGTGATACAGACCTATGTGTTTTGGAACATTCATGAGCCTGCGCAAGGCCAGGTAAAATGCAATGCATCTTGATATATTCTCGTTTGTTGATCTCGTCATAAACGTTCTGGAGTTGTATTTGTGTATTATTATAAGCTCTTTTTGATTTGGCAGTACAATTTTGAAGGGCCATGTAACCTGACGAAATATATCAAGATGATTGGTGATAATGGTATGTATGCAACACTAAAGGTCGGACCTTTCATTGAAGCTGAATGGAACTTTGGGTTTGACGCATGGAAATTCTCAAAATAAACATCCCATTTCTGCAGTGAATTTGCAATGTCTAAAACATGCATGCAAGGACTCATTCTTCTAGTTTCCAATGTAAACTTGTGTAGTGGGTTTCCATTTTGGTTGCGAGAAGTTCCAAATATTACATTCCGCACTGATAATCCACCATTCAAGGTAATTGTATCATGCTTTGCTGCCAATAACTTCAATAGCCTGATATAATTAAACAGTTCTTCAAACTGAATGTTTCTTTTATGCAGCACCACATGGAAAAGTTTTCCAAAAAGATCATAGACATGGTGAAGGACAATAAGTTATTTGCTTCTCAAGGAGGTCCTATCATTTTATCCCAGGTTAGGTTCCTCTCAAATAATGACAATAAACGATCATCATTCTGGACTTGTATGATGCAAATTCTTTATTGGTTTCCGCAGATTGAAAATGAATATAATCGTCTTGAATTTGGATTTAAAGAACAAGGAACCCTATATATTCAGTGGGCAGGAACAATGGCTGTAGGGCTTCAAACTGGAGTCCCCTGGGTAATGTGCAAGCAAATATCAGCCCCTGACCCAGTGGTTAGTGTATATGACCCTCTTGGATCAACCTTCGTGGCTTCAGATGAATTGATCACTACCCATTTGCAAACTCAAAGTTTGCTGAAAATTTGATTGGGAAAATAATAACAAATGATTATGTGTAGATCAACACATGCAACGGGAGAAACTGTGGAGATACCATTACCGGACCAAATAAACCAAACAAAACTATTTTATGGACAGAGAATTGGACACCTCAGTGAGTATATTATTTGATAAGCATATTGACGCATTACATAATTTTGTCCTTTGTTCAATTTTTCTAGCATTTGATTGTGTACATAGACAAAATATGATAAAGGAAAAATGGGTAGCAAATAGGTTAATGGTACAACTCTGCTTTCATGTAGTTATCAAAGTTCATGAGTCTGCTGGTATTTGATGGTAATATAGGTACAGTGTATTTGGAGACCCTCCATCGCAAAGGATAGCTGAAGATCTGGCATTCTCCATAGCTCATTTCTTTTCGAAGAATGGTACTCTTTCAAACTATTATATGGTATGTGGCTTTGCACTTCTCAGAGCTCTTGATATATTTTAGGGGGTTGATTCAAGTCAAAAAGTTTCCAGCTCCCTGTATAATTATTCTTGCAATTGTGCTGGCAGTATTATGTTGGTACAAATTATGGAAGATCAGGTTCACCAGGTTTATTTGTAATGTGAAACCAGGCTTGCTGAGGGAACCAAAATTGGGTCATCTGCGAGACTTGCATTCAGCTTTGAAGTTGTGTGAGCATGCTTTGATTTGGGGGAGACCCTCTACCGAGAAACTGGGTGATAAACTGGAGGTAAGCCTCCTCATAGGAAAGAAAATTTCTCTCACATGTATACAGTGTTTTACAAAACCGAAACAGTTTATTCCCTGCAGGCTCGTATCTATATAGAGCCTGAATCCAAAAGCTGTGCTGCATTCTTCAGCAACAATGACTCTAAGATCATGACAACTGTAACATTCAGGGGCTCCAACTATTATCTTCCCCCACATTCTATAAGCATCCTGCCTGATTGCAAAACTGCTATCTACAATACTAAAACGGCAAACACTCATGTTCCAACATTTATGCCTTGTGCTTACATGGTGCATCAGCATCAATGTCTACTGGTTAACTAAGATGAAACTTTCCTTCTGCTATAAACATAGATTTCTGCCCAACACAGTGCAAGACACTACCAGAGAGACGAAAAAGCTAACAAGGATCTCCACTGGGAATTGTCCCAAGAGCCTATTCCAACTTTTGATAATACTACAATCAGAGCAATAGCCCCTTCGGAACTCTGGACCATGACGAAGGACACAACGGACTATTTGTGGTACACTGCCAAGTACGCAAGTTTTGGATGATTTTGCAGGAGATGTTTCAGTTTTATCTCATGATTATGAACTGTTTTCTTAATCTCTCAAAATATATGTGAAACCACAGAGATATGTAGCTCCACTGTTATAACTACATTTGGTTCTATCTATTCATAGAATTCATATTCACCGCAATGACTTACCTGTCCGGAAAACCATCTATCAAGTCCTTCTGACTGCAAATCTTGGTCATTTGATGCACGCATTTGTAAATGGAGAATATATAGGTAACCTTCTCCCTGATCTCTTGCCATGCCTAATGAGTTTTGGGAGTATTCTAGATATGCATAATTGACAAGATAAAGGACTCAAAACCCTTTTTAGCAATTTGTATGACAATATATTCAAATGATAAACTGTGTAACCATAGAATTGTAAAAGAGCATCTAAATTTTGTGATGAACTTGACAGAAATTGACAATGAGTACAACCTTTGGAGATTTTTTTGTTGTCTACTCACGGGCACCGGCTTACAGGATCTGGACATGGGTCCAATATAGAGAAGAGCTTCGTCTTTCAGAGACCGATAACATTGATGCCTGGAGTTAACAATATATCCCTTCTGGGTGCAACAATTGGTCTTCCAGTAATGATCTCAGAACTTTAGTGTCTTCCTAATGGTGACATTCGAATATTAATTTCCATAATGAAATAAGGAACTAGTAAATCCTTTGGTCATCATTAGGATAGCGGAATGCACTTGGAGCGTAGGTATGCTGGAGTTCGTACAGCAGCAATCCAACGTCTTAACAGTGGAACCCTTGATCTCACAGATGATGAATGGGGTCATAAGGTAATCACCTGCATGTTTTTTGTTTATCATTCACACAATGCTGCACTTTGGACTAGCTGATGAATAAGGAATTCACCTATCAGCTTTTTGCCAATGCTAAAGATAGGTTTGCGAGGCGAAAAGCTTAAAGTCTACACACACAGTGGTCAACACAGGGTAAAATGGGCTACAGCCAAGGGAAAAGGTGGACCACTTACATGGTACAAGGTACTGCCTCAAGAACTTCTCTATATCGACATTCTTCAATTCAATGCAGATATGGAACCAAAAGAAAAGTCAAGCAAAAGTTCGCGGTATCCTCTGAAACTCATCAATGATCTTCATATCTACAATGACATTGCAGGCTTACTTCGACGGCTCTGAAGGACATGACCCTCTTGCAATCGAGCTGGGGGACATGGGTAAAGGCATGGTGTGGGTTAATGGTAATAGCATCGGCCGCTACTGGATATCTTACCGCACTCCCATAGGAAAGGCTTCCCAGTCTGTGTAAGTCTTGCATCATAATTTTGATTAATGTTGTTTACCAATATAGCATCTTTCACGCGTTGTAAATAAATATCAGGTACCATATCCCAAGAGCTTTCGTGAAGCCAACAGACAATCTTCTGATAATCCTGGAGGAAACAGGAGGAGATATAGATGGTGTTCACGTCCTAACTGTCCACAGGAATACAATCTGTAGCTTCCTAACTGATAACCATCCAGGACTCTTTGGCACATGTAAGAAGAAAGATAATGCGACTCAGAGAGTCGTAGATGATGTCAAAAGATCAACTTCCTTAAATTGTCGAGAAAAACAGAACGATATTCAATGTTGATCTTGCAAGCTATGGTAACCCTTTCGGGGTTTGTGGAAATTACATTCTTGGAAACTGCACTGCACCAAGTAGCAAGAAAATTGTTGAAGAGGTTCCCTTCTCTCTCTCTCTCTCTCTCTCTCTCTCTCTCTCTCTCTCTCATACGCGCACATATTAACATCTATAACCGTTGTATTCAATGCATTTGTGCTAATTGGTTTGGTTTTTGTTGTTGTTAAGCAGCTATGCTTGGGAAAAAACACGTGTGAGGTACCGTTTGACAAGGAAACTTTCGATAAAAAGGGAGACCTATGTCCGAATGTTCCCAAAGCTCTTGCTATCCAAGTGCAATGTGGTGAGAAGATATAGAGTGCGCTGTAACACACAGTTAAAAGAGTTTTGGACAGGACTGTTAGCGGTGGCTTATAGGTTTTGAACAACCTAGTGGACTCTGAGCTCCCTTCTACCGAGCCCTGTATTTTTTAAGTCAAGTATATGTATCTAAATTCATCATCTGTCATTTTTTTCCCCTTGTTATAGGTTTATCCGAAAAATTCAGGTTCTTCGTGTTCTCACAGTTCAGTTTAGTAATGCTGATAGATCCCGGAATCGGGTCTAGAAAAAATTCCGAGTGTTTTTAAGTCTCGGGGAAACAGTTAGGTACCATGTTAAAATATCTGAGGATATTTAATACGCGAGATTGCTTTCCTCATTGCATGTTACAGTTCTATTATTGTTATTATTTTTTAATTATGAGCTGCGTGGACAAATTTATTTCATACATGCTCTGATTCAAGAGCATTACAGTTCCTTCAGAAAACCCTCGTCGAATACTGATATGCTTCATGCGTTGTAAGTTTACTTCAATTGGGACAAAGAGAATGTTAAACCTTTGTTATGGTGATGCATATTCGGATATGTATTTTTCATATGAATGAGTGAGTTATAGCTTAATCTTCCAACCATGAAAACACAATTGAAACTTCAATAAAAATGTTTCAAATAATCACCAATTAACTTCTAATCAATTCAACATCATCACAACAACAACGCTTCCAATATTCAACAACAATAATCGGCTTAACTTCAAGCTAGATAAGCTTTATTTAACAACAAACTTCAACATAAAAATAACTGAAAAACTTATAAGATAAATAGTTAAGTGCCAATTGAATTTCAAGTATAAAGGGCTCATCCACCAACTTGAAGCTAATCCACCACCAATCCTTTAGGTAAGAATGAATAAAGGAAAGATAATCCAAGAGAAACATCTCTTAACAACACAAAGTATTTGATTTCATTCATGTCTAAGAAAATATTATAAAAGGAAGCATTATATATTAGGCTTCTAAAAAAGGTGGAAAAGACAAAGTTAACCACCAAATAATATACTTAATTATAATAAAAATTACATTAACCCGAATTGGACTTCCCTTGATATTGATCGATCAACAGGTGAGCGAAACCGCCAGTGACATTTCTCGTAATTCTCGGTGAACTCTCTATTTTAATCTTGATTGATTAACAGGTGAACAAAATCATCGACGAACTCTCTGTTTTGATGTTGATCAATCAACAGGTGAGCAAAACTACTAGAACTAAGCCAATTTCATACTTATCTACATCATGAGTGGATTGGGTTTCATGCATTAAATACTAACAAAAATATATGACTAAAAATTATAATAACAAAAGTTACATAAAAAAAACTTTCCTTTTAGGAGGCAATCCAATCTAATTAATTAGGCTCTAATTAGATTATACTGTATTCCAAAGTTAGGCTACACATAACACTATCAAATTGAAACTTGATGGAATTGATTGGAGTCTTGAGTACTTTCCTTGATGGGAAACATGGCTTGATCCGCATCATATGGGCAGCTAGTTTTTCTCCTTCCCCAAAATAATCTAAACAAGCTTTATAACAATGAATCTCGCTGGGGTCAGCTTAGCCGATGTTTGCAGCTTGTAGTTTTTCTTGAGCCTCATGACTTAGTCCATTTGAGAAATGAAATCAGAGATAGATATATATGTGTATATATATATATATATATATTATTTAGTTTGTTCCGATAATTGAGATGCACAGAGGCCATTTTTCATCAACAGGATACTGCATCTGTTTCAGCAACATTGATCAGCTTTAAGTAGTGAGTGCTGGTAGCTTTTTAACTAAATAAGAATTTTAGGAACAGCGAGCTGCAATTTATTCATACTACAATTCACGTACAGTCAAATGCAATGAAAGAACTCTCTAAGAATAACCATGATACAATCGAGTAAAGAAGTTTTTATCAAAACATAATTTCTAAAACTTCAACTCGGTAAAAGCTTTTGCAAATACAATTTAGGAACACCAAGTGACAAGACATCCAGATCTTAGTACAAGAAAGAATACTGGCATGGCGATATGCAACACAGAGATCTGATTATGGCGTGGGATTGACAGTAACAGAGAGCACCAGCTCAAAAAAGAGTCGAATTAGGACTTGCAAAATGCGTGGAGTGTATCTTCCAGGGCCTTTCTATCATAATCGCCTGTAAAGACACAGTTGCCTAGAGGACCTTTTAAAAGGATGAGCCTCAGTAGTCCATCAGCTACCTTCTTATCAACCTGTAATATCCAAAGAATTCAAATATGTTAGGGGTGACTTAGGAACAGTTTGTGCCTTGAAGTACTGACAACCTAAATGTCTTACCGCCATGACAGACTTGAACATTTCTACAGTCATGATTTCTGGAGGTGCAATAGGTAAGTTTGCCTGTTGTAGAATTTTAAGCACTCTTTTGACTATTGAATCATCAATCCAACCAAGCCGGTAAGACATGTCAACTGCCATAACCTGAAAAGCAACAGATCACCAAGTTCAGCATAACAGGTGTGCCATATAATAGAGATGAAACACAAATGTCGAAGATGCTATACCGTTCCAGCTGCAACAGCTTCTCCATGGAGCCATTGCCCATATCCAACCCCATTTTCAATGGCCTGAAAGACAGGGACATGCCACCAGATGAGAAGAAGTTAATCGATGCAGAAACTTTTTGCAAGAATTCGGATGACATATTCAAAAGCCATTCTTGCATCTTTTGAAAATTTTAGTTTCTGTTGTTACATACAAGCTACTATGTGCATGAGTTGCATTGCAAGCTACCCTGAATGAACTACTGACATTGTGTAAGAATAATAAGTAGCCAACAACAAGATGCCAATCTAAAAACAGCTGTCTGAACCAGCAAGCTAATATGTTAAAGATTCTAATGCAAAATCATAAAACTTACATGACCAAATGTATGCCCTAGGTTCAGTGTTGCCCGTACCCCACTTTCCTTCTCATCCAAGGACACCACCTCTGCCTTATTTTCACATGATCGCTTTACAGCATAAGCCAAAGCACTTGGATCCCTGCAATTGGCCAGTTCGAAAATGCTCATGAGATTGAAGATACAGAAATTACAAGGTGTTCTAATTTTTTTTTTTTTTTTTTTTTTTTTTTTTTTTTTTTTTAAATTNGGTGTTCTAATTTTTTTTTTTTTTTTTTTTTTTTTTTTTTTTTTTTTAAACCTTAAATTGAATAAGAAAAAGCACAAAAACAGGGGAGGAGAGGACAGGTCATGACTACAACGTCCTCTTTAACAAATCAAAATGCCTGTTCTCAGGGTATAAAAAATTGTTAAGAAACTAGGCAATCTATACCTTGCCATCAATTTGTGCATGTTATTCTCCTGCCACTCAAAAAATTCAGCATCCCTGATTAGCCCATACTTTATAACCTCAGCAAAACCTGATGCCAACTCCCTGTCTGGCAATGTGTTTAATGTGTCAGTGTCTATAAGCACACATTGGGGTTGATAGAAAGCACCAATCAAATTCTTCCCAAGGCGATGGTTTATGCCAGTTTTGCCTCCAACAGAAGAATCCACCTATAAGGAATATTTTACAATAAGAAGATTAAAAAAATACAAACGTATAGTTGAAGGCACATGAGAGAGACATCAAAGAAATAAGCATACTTCAGAGAAAACAAAAAAACAAGTCATAAGCAGCAAAATACCTGAGCCATAACTGTAGTAGGAATTTGAATGAAATTAACACCCCGAAGGAATGATGCAGCAGCATAACCACACATGTCACCAATTACACCACCTCCAAGGGCAACAAATGTACTTCGCCGGTCCAATCGTGACTCAATGGCCTTGTCAAAGACTTTCATGAGAACGTCCTATAAAGTAACAAAGTCATTATAGGAACTAAAATGTCACCCCAAGAACCAAATGCTAATCGAAACCTTAAAAATAACCTACCATGTTCTTGTACTTCTCACCATCTGGTAAAATCACACTCTCAATTGAAACATTCGGGTTCCCTCTTGTCAAAGCATCAGCAACTTTATCCAGGTAAATTGGCGCAACTTTGTCGTTAGTAACCACAAGAACTCGCTTTCCGTGAACGTGCCTGTCAAATCATAGTTATTTGACACAACCATAAGAACACCATCATACCCTGATAGTTATAATTACTCTCACAACCGAACATAGTCTTGTAGCGTATTTTTGCCATAAAAAAATTCTTCCAAACAGTCAAATGGAGCAAGCTAACATAGAGAAAATTACTTCTTAAAAATCATTCTATACTCGGAAATGTTTCTATACAAAAACTTGATATATGCTTCTTTAAGAAGCGCTTTTCTGAATAAGAAATGCACTTGGATCGCTCCTGTTTCTCAGAAAGAGATTTCAATTTCAAATGTTTACATAAAAATACTTTACCCAAAATCAGTTCTTACAAATTCACTAGCAAATGCATACTTTAAACACGATATCTGAACAAATTAATAAAGAAAAAAATAACAAGAATACTACAGCATGCTACTATGTAAACAAGCTCATCGCACCTATCTTGTTATTCTTCTAACCAATCAAATCAAATCAAAATTTAACGAACTTCAATACCTTTGGAGCAGGTCGGGTTGATCAAGGATTCCAGATCCGATATATATCGGATAGCTTCGGTTTCCCAAATCCACTTCAACAATTGTAGGAACTTTCGAACTAGTCTCACCGACAGCTTGATCCATCACGGGAGCCGCACTCGCGTATATCCTCGACCTCACTTTGCCAGCGCTCACCGCAGCATACCCGCTGCGGTTCAACTCAACCGAAGAACTCGGCGACACGAACGAAGAACGAAGAGCGACCGCGTTGGGACTCTGAAACCGCACCAAGGAATCGGAGGACTTGGCGGTGAGCTTAGACGAGACGGAAGGAGTGAAGGAGTTGGCCGTAGACAATGCCATGGACTAGGGTCCCGAATCGGGTCGGCGGTTTTCGGAAATCTGTCTCTTTGGTTTGTGCAATTGAATTTAAACATTGTGATTCAAGTTGGTTTGTTTGTTAAGAAGAAAGGATGAGAAGAGTGGGTAGGTGAGGGAGGGCGGGACCGGTGTGGAGACGTTAATTGACGGAGTTACTTGCCCATTTTTCCCTTGAGAAATCTAGCTTAGGTGACACCCATGTGACCCATTATATATGGCCTCCAATTTAGCACGTGAACCCAACTGAACAAGACAAGGGCGGATCCCATTTTTTAATTATTATATATAATTTTTTCCTTCAATTTTATTAAAAAATTAAAAATAATTTGATTCATAGGATTGTAGCAGATTTTTATGAATCTCTCAGCCTTCAAGTGATATTCTATCAAGATTCTACATGTTTTATATACGAAATTAACGTTTGAATTAACATATATTTATATTTTCATAGATATATATATTTTGATAGGTTGTAAGACTTTTTATTTTTTTATTAATATTTTTTGTTAAAAATTAATTTCTATAAGAAAATGTAAACTTTTTTATTTCAAAAAAAAACTCTAACCACCCTGTTTAAAACAAACTTCTGACATAAGATGTAGTTTCACCGCAATGGAACTCATCATGAATAATAGATATTTATATTTTAATTCAAGAACAAAATTAAAAATTGAACATTTAAAAAATTAGTAAAATATCCTTCCATTAGATGTCAGATTTATCACGAGATTATGAGAACCGCGAGTTGGTTTCTTTTCTAAACGTAAGCGTTAACGGTCTTTTGCCGTTAAAAGAATATGTGGCAAGGAAAAAACCAGTATTTAATATTATACAATAATTTGACTACATCCTCAGTCCTCTGTTCGATAGTTGGATAGAGAGGGTTGAAGCAGAAGTAGTTAAAAAAGAATTTGAAAGTTCGATAGCAACTGAAATTTATGAGCTTTATTGTCCAATTCTAAATGCAGTAACAGAAGGTCTGGTTTGCTTTCGATAACAGACAGTCTATTTTGAGCATAATTCACTATTTAATTATAACTCGAGTGGTAACAAGTGGTTTGATTTTGGAGCCATTTAGGTGAAAGAATGAATGAATAAGCTGTGTTTAAGAAAATGTGTGGTTACGATATTGATTTCAATGATTGGTGCAAAATTAGCTGTTAAAAAATTAATGAGTTTACTAAACCCTTTAAATAATGTGTAATTATACAAAATAATATTAATAATTATTCTCATATTTTTATCTAATTATAGAATATAAACTATTTCATTTTAACTAATTACATCTCTAAAAGTTATCACATAATCATTACCTACTAATTTTTATTAAAAATCACACTAATGGTTGAAAGTATTATATAAATTTTACGATAATAATTTATATTCTAATTTAAAATTAAGAAAATATAAAAATTATACTTGTATTTTTAATAATTTTAGGTGGAATTCTAATTTACTATTTTAATCAATAATACCCCTCAGGTTATCAAAAAATCACCATCTAAAATTTTTCGTTAAAAATTACAAAAAATAATCGAAGACAATATAAGAATTTTATTCATTTCTTGACGATGATTCTGAAAATAATTTACACTATTATATATGCGGCTGCTATACATCTTGAAAACTTATTCACAACTTTATGTAACGACACCAATTCTTTCCCAACCATCACTCTTTTGCTGTGTAATTGATTAACATATAAGACGTGTAAATCCCCATCCTAACCCGAATAATCCAACTAACCCGATCTAATCCGATCATATCAGGTTGACTGAGGTTAGGCCATCCCAAAACCCGATCATGGTCAATTTTTGTCAACCCGACTATCTGTCGCATGTATGATAGTGTAAATTATTTTCAGAATCATCATCAGAAACGAATAAAGTAGCTAGAATGGGACTTACCTAGAAGCAAAATCGAAGGAGTATTAATCTCTTATACTATCAGGTACGGTTAACTCGAGCTCTATTTTGTATAACGTTTGTTGAAAAAGTATCCTTACACTTACAGTATAAAGCTCTGACCAACCAGAATAGAACATTAGAGGAAGAGCTAGTGTGATAGCCGGATCTAACATCACCCGGGTAACCCCTTATAGTTACTCTTTCTTCTTAGTTTCCAATCCCGGCTTTTCAATTTTCAGAAATGGGATCATCTAATCCATCGCAAAATTGATTTCTGATTATCAGATTCGCGCCAATTTCTGTGAAGGCACATGTAAATTACGGCTATGGAGAAATTGAAGGACTGTTGCTGGTCGGTCATGGCATTTGTTGCCATTAGTGTTGCAGTTATCACAATTCGTCTGCTTCACATTCTATATTTAACCGGACGACCTCGTCGCGCCAAATCCCCACAACCGCTCTCTACGCTTATTGTTTTAGGTTCAGGTGAGTCCGATTCGTATATAAAAATTAATAATCGTATTAATTCGTCATTTTTTTTTATCGTTTTCATTGCTTCCGTTTACTCTTTGTATTATCAATTTAATTGATAGGCGGACACACGGCGGAGATGATGAATCTCTTATCGGTATTGCAAATGGACAGGTTTACCCCGCGGTTCTACATTGCGGCTGCCACGGATAATATGAGTCTCCAAAAGGCTCGCGTTTTCGAGGATTCATTGATTGACAAGGTAGCTTCTGTGATTAAACTGGGATGTTATGTTTCTCTTAATTGCAAGTTTTATTTATTTATATTTTCTACATATGACATGTTCGTTATTCAAGGGTCTTGAGAATTTCTGATCTTTTTGTTTGAATTTACTGTTAATTTTGTAATGGTTCAAGTAAATGTGTGAACTCTACTCGTTAATTATATTTTATTTTTGAGGAGCTTATAACTTTAAATTTTCAGTGATAGTTTTGTTATAGCTCCACGAATCTGTCCAGCTGAAATAATTTATGTCTAAAATTGAAGTTGAAATGAGTAGAGGAGTCATAATGTGATAAACTCTAGTAGACGCAGAGTTTTTGAAGCGGTTCTATGGATGTAATCTTGTCTAAGGCTGTAGTTTAACTAAAACAAATGACTTTAAATGTGGCAAGAGGCATTAAATGATTAGGAAGTAGTTCAGATAGATTTTTTGAGAGATATTGGAAGATAGAAGTGAGTTTAGTTTTCAAGTCAACCTCTTCTTTCTATTTGGACTATAGAGGCAAAAGATATTAGAGTTAGGCAGAGCCCAGTTTTGAACTTGAGTTGGTTAAGTGAGTTTAAGGGATTTTTGGTTATTAAATGTTACTTATTTGGAGACTTTGCAAAGGAAAACAAAAATTTTCAAGGTAGCCACTCTAAGCTTTGTTATGGAGTAGTGACCCCTTGAAAAAGTTTGTACCATTTGTTAAGAGTATTGGAATTAATGTAAAGACTCTCTTTTTATGTTGCTCTTTGTATAACATATACTAATAACTGATAATAGTTAACAATTGGATCACATATATCCTTTTGCTTGTTTGTATGGGTCACATAAACTAACATTTGAACGTTGGAATGAAGGGAAACTTATAGTTATTCAAATGATGTTTAATGGATACACTAGAAGCCATTCATATTACTTACAAGTTCTATCATTTATGTTGCACCTAATTATGGAGTTACACATCTCTATTTCCAGTCATAGATTTATTTATTGAGTTTTTACATTTTTCAATTCACTGACTATTGTTTATCTGCAGAACATGGTCAAGGGCGCCTCTGCACAGTTCGTGCAGATCTATAGAAGCAGGGAAGTCGGTCAGTCATATGTAACCTCTGTTTGGACAACTTTACTTGCTACAGCTCATGCACTGTGGCTAATGATTAGAATCAGACCACAAGTGGTATTATTTTTAACCTTTTACCTCTTGTTGTTGTTGCAATGTTACTTTAGCATATTCTTAAATCTGGTCACTAATTATCAAGTTCCTCTCTACCTAGGTTCTTTGTAATGGCCCTGGGACTTGTATTCCTCTATGTGTGATTGCATTTGTATTTAAGGTGCGAACAAGTTACAAGCTCTTTTCTTGCTTGATAAAGGCTGAATTTGATGGTATTAGAGTTCTTTCTTTAACCTTGTCACTTTGCCTGTAGGTCATGGGAATTAGATCGTCATCTGTTTTCTATGTTGAGAGTATAGCAAGAGTGAAAAGGCTTTCTTTGAGCGGCTTGCTTCTGTACAAGTTACGCATAGCTGATCAATTCTTTGTGCAATGGCCACAATTACAGAGAAAGTATCCTCGAGCTCACTATGTTGGTTGCCTCATGTAGTTGATTGAATCCTGCTGCTGTGGTACCCTGTAAAATATCTCCTAGTTTTTGTGATGCAATCTACATTATTAAAGTTGCTTCAGTTGCATTATAATTGGTTCTAAACAGTCAGTTGGGCACAAGTTTCTATGAGTGAGATTCATAAGCATGCTGTAGCCTTGCCATAGACATTAGAGAGCCTTTTTTTTTTTTTTTTCTCGCTCGTAGGAAACAAATATTAAACTTCATAGGAAACAAAGCCATTTTATTGCATAAATGGAATGATGGCCATGATTTTGATAGAATTCTTATTCATTTATTGACTTTCAGCAGAAACAAGTTATTAAGATTTGCTTTGGGGTCGGTTACTATGTGCTTTCCTGAAGGAATGTGATGGAATTCAGAATCTAAATCCTGATCATTTAGATTATAGCTGTTTTTCCATTTTGTTTTTCACAGCTGTTTGGGAGCTAATTCCTTGTCACAACATTCAAATGGGATGCGCAAATGAGAGAATAAGTTGAAACTGGAAGGTACAGTAACCCAATTGAATACAGAAAGCAGTATCCCATTTGAAACTAAACTCTCAAGCTTACAAGATCTCTGCTGTGTGGTGTATTTATTGGTTGGTTATGCTACTATCCGAGTCAAAACATACAGATCAATGAACACATAAAAGTCAGACAACAAAGAGTCCAAAGTACGAGGTAAACAATGACACAAACTCGGATAAAACACATATGGCAACGCGCACACAAGTTCAAACTCTTGAACTCCTCATATCAACTCTCGGAACTCAAATAGATACAAAGAGAAATTTTATGTAATTTTTAAAATATACTGCAACTAATTAACTTACCCATGATATGGAGTTGCTGTCCTTGAGCTTCTCACATGGGGGAAGATAATAATAAGTCCCAAGAAGAAACCAAGAAGTAGACTAGATGGAGAGAGAGTATTTATACACAATGAAGCTTGTAGAAGTAAAACTTGTAAGGCTGGCATCAGCCCACTTGCACATCAATGTGTTACTTACTGTTGTTTCTGATTTACCGTTGTTTTTTCGTTTCAGCAAATTAATATCAGCTTCATGGGATCTCAGTAACTCACTTCTGTTACAACCATTCCTCAAACATCCCTCCAATTGGGAAGTGCCATATCAGCATTGGTGGCAAGCATGTGCACCGGACGCAGAGAAGTGTGTCTCCATCTCTGGGATCTCACAATGGCAAACGTATAAAATATAAATAGCAACACATCGACATTTTTCTATGAGGGCCTGAAGATAGTTGACTAAAATATATTTATCTTCCAGTGTAACAATTTTACCCCGGTTGGTGATTGTCTCGATCATTTTTTGTATTATAGATACCTATAAAGAGGCGGCTGGTCCACTCAAGCACTGCATTTGTCACTAGGATACATTTATTTGGGACAAGCGTATCTCATTTTCTGGTAATCAATTATAACTACTATATGCCAAAAGTTATGGATCCTACTACCAAGTGATTCTTACTCTTTTTTCTCATAAAAGGAATCCAATCTGCGGGTCTAGTTGTATCCCAGTTATCAGAAACTGGATTGATGCTTCTGAACTTGAGGTGACCAGCATTTTTTAGCTTTTTCATTCCTATAGTCCACTCGTTTTTTACTGGAAAAAGAAATTGTTTTGTTGGAATATTAGGTGAAAAGTAACATCTGGGTCGTCAATGTGGAATAGTGCAAAGAGTTTGGCAGCAAACTGGTAATTAGTATTGTTCCAATATTTATTCTTACCTTGTAACTTTTATTTGTTGAAGAATTAGGATGCAGCACAGAAACCTTGACCTGGTGGAGGATACTGACAACCAGAAAAACAATTAAACAAAGATCTGTATCGTGCACAGGATGACCAGAATCTTAAATTAGAAAGATCAACAATAGTTTTTTATTCAAATTTTGATTTGTTTACTGGATAATAATATGACTATTAAGGATGATTATTAGGTGAGAGAAAGATAACAAATAAACGCAATTTTGATATCTTAGCCATTTAGTTCATTAATTTAATCTAAAAGTCAAAATCAAAAGTAAGAAAGTGACTTTCGTATCCATAAAAACAAGTTGATGTTCATAGTTAGGAGTACAAAGTAATCACTGAAGATGAGAGAAACATAAGTATAGCGTTAACTCTAGTCCTACTACAGGGGCTAAGTAGGCAGGCACATCGTTCAATGAAAAAGCCAATCCAATACAACCAAATATATTAAAAAGTGGTTAATTAATAACATTCTATTTATATCTGGCCAAAAAAGGTATAGTATTGGCATGCACAACTTCTTTTGTATCAGCTTCCGTGATTTCAGCGTTACCTTTCAAACAAGGTATCCGTAATTGATGAATCAAAATGCTTTTGAAGCATCGCCTCGCTTGTTTCTCTAATAATACTTGTCATAATATCAGCAATTTCTGCTCTTTCAAACCCTTTGTCAACTCGAGGCCATGGAAATGGTATAGTACTATGAGAAATAATGGAAAATGATCCGCACGTCTTAACCAATGTCCTGACTTCATCCTGGTGAGAATCATAATATCCCATATTGCACGCATCTCGTTGCTCTTCTTCAGTGAACTCCTACATTAAAAAATCCTTATTAATTCACAAAGCAAGTGCATAGAGGAGCACTTTTGGGATTGTTGATGTGTAGACGATTAAAACAAGCTATTACCGCTTCTATAGAGTCCTGTAAGACCTGTCTGTGGTAGTCCCATGGCACGCAACCTTCATCAAGGGATGGATCTTCTGGTCCTGAATGAAAAGTACATATGCCCTCCAAGAGCCACTTCTGCTGAGTGTGAGCGGAGAAATGTGATGAAATCACGCCTAAACAGACTCCAGTAAGCAAAATCACACCAGGTGGACGTGTGCTTGATATCCAAATCTTTCTTTGCTTATCACTGGATTTTCATTGTCTGTCAGTTCACTAGGCACCTAACACTAACCATAATATTCAGCAATTACAGTATTAAATTAGTTACCTTAACTTCTCATTAATAACTAATATAATTAATACAATGTAATAAATGAATTACTATGAAATTATAATAAAAATTGAAAATAAATAACTATTTTTAAAAAAATTACAATTAAGGAACAATTAAAATGATTAAGACAAATCAAACAAAAACATTACTGTTCCATACATTTAGATTAAATGTTCCTGTTATAGCATACCCTTTTAATGGCTAGAATCATCAAACATACGTAACAAAACAAACAAATAATTAATTAGGAATATGGTGTTCTAGAAAAGCAAATTATTAAGAAAATAATTGGGGATGATAAGATAATATAAAAAATAAAATCTAAGTTGCTTTGTCTAGTTTGTGTGCTGAATGTTAGTATCACTTTAAGAAATGTTAAAAAAGTAGTGCAGAAGCCAAAGAAGCCAAGTAGAAAGCAATTGAAATAGAATATATGATAATTCTCTAACCTCCGAAAGCCAATGCGGTGCACAAAGTCTACGCTTCTGGTTGGTAAGAGCTGCTGGTAATCATGACCAAGAGTCCCAACAGCAGATAATTGCCCAAACTCGGGATCACGAGCCTCCTGCAACTCCTCTGCAATATTTCCGGGCATGAGGCGGCCCACTATTTGGCTCCTTCCAGATAATGCTTCTGTGACACTGGTAAGAGCATGAAGTATTATAGTGTATTGAAGATGAATTCAAGTTAAGATCAATTTCCTCATCGACAGGTGGCCCATCTGGTCTGTACAAAAGGCACTTATCTCTTATTGTTTTGGCAGAAAGATGCTGATTATCCGATGCTGATGTTAGTATCACAGATATGTGGAAGACAGACTGTATTCTTCATCTAATATGTTGAGCTTCTCCATTAAATCTGTACCTGTTTACCTTTTGCCCCTTTCTCTTTCAGTCCAAGATATGATTGTTGAATCCTTGATTCTGGCCCTAGCTGGTGTTGAATGTGATGGAATAAATATGTTGCCTGCTGATTTCGGAATGTCTGATGTCTTTACCACGACGCCACAAACTCCACCATCTAGGATTGCAGAGTGCCATAAACTGAACTCTATGCACAGATCATTATTTCTCTGACCCACTTTCTTCCTTAAAGTCCTCTTAAAAAAACAACCCATTAGACATCTGGATCTCCATTATCATACACACCCGTAATTCACCAACCCAAAGATCCTCAAAATTCTTCTTATAACCACCAATCTTTCAAACCCGCCAAAAAGAAACTGCACATTTCTCTTCCCATACTACCCAACATCATATAAAAACAAAATAGCTCCAAATGTACTTTCATTTTCAAACAACCATCTAGAAACTACACATATTCTTCACAACGCAAACCATCTTCACCACCAAAAAGAAATAACAAGAAATTACTCATTTCAAACAAAAACCATTTTCCTCTTTCATTCAAATTTAAAATTGAAGTCATTGTTTGAATCTAATTATGGGTGCTAAGTTTGGGATCTGGTTGAAAATAAAAATCTAGGTATTAGGTGAGTGGAAAAGTTTTTAAAAGTATTATCTCAATAATTCCCTATATTTTATAGAAAGTGGATGAAAGAAATTCTATTACGGAATAGAGAAGGAAAAAAAATGCCCTTTTTGTTTTCGCTTTTCACGTATACCCATTTTTTAGAATTCTTATTTCTGTTATATAAATTATGGTTTAAGGGTAACTAAGACAGAGAGCAAGGCAAATGGGTGGCTAATTATGACTTGTAAATTATATGAACTACTAATTTGGAAAGTGGAGTGAGATAGAAGAGAATGAGAAAGAAATTGAGAAAGGAAGGAATTTGCTTTTATACATTCATCCCAAATTATTAAGTAGGAGGGTGTATTTATAGGCATGTGAACTGTCCACTTTAATAGAGAGAAATTGACCTCCTAAAAGCCAATCAAATCTCGCCCAATTACAAACCCATAAGAAATTGCCTAAAGCCAAGTCAATAGATGGCTAACACATTTTTCACTTATGATGGGGTAAATTCACCAAACAATTTCAACATTTTTTCAACATCTAATTATGATACTTAAAAGCCCAACCTCGGATTGAGAACATTTAATGGATGTCAAATTACCATTTTCGTCCCATCATCATCAAAATTCTAAACAAATATCGTCTCACTTTGGTATACTATCGCAAACAAAGCCCGAGGTAGACGAGTAAAACAAAAGAATTTGGGACAGCTCCATACGCAAAGCCATCAGAAATTAATATCAACTATACCCTGACAAAGTCCATAAATTATACCAATTGAGGACAAAAGAAAGCAAGCCATGTTGAATATTTTTTTTAAATTCCAATAAAATGAAGAACCAATTAACTTACAAAATTTTCGCCTACATACAAGTATTAGTACATCCAGATTGTCTCCTCTGAAGTCCAAGTTGATTCCCAAAAAATAGAGCCCAAGCAGAGAGACGATGGCATCGACAAATGGCAAGCAATATTGATCATGGACACGTCAATGGCTCGGTGCGTGACAATAGTACATAGAGCACTTGTAATTTCTTTAAACATCCGCAACATAAATCTGCCTATTTAGACGTTTCCCCTCAATATTGAAAATATTTCCAGTAAACAAAATATTTACAAAAAAATTTTCAGCAACAAGTATTTACAAATCAGTCATTCTGATTCTCTAGCACCCTTTTATTTCTCACCAATCCTCTATTTCCTCATCAGAAATCTCATCATCCAAACTCATGCTATCAAAACTGTCATCTTCTGTCTTATTGCCCTGCCGCAATACCTCAAAAGCTTCGACACCTTCAGATTTTCTGTATCCAAGCCATTTAAGTACAGGTGCGTACTCAGTTGCTATAACTGACACATCAAGTGAGCTTGATCCAACAAATTTATTCTTTACCATTTTTTTCTGAAATGAAAAATTAAGGGGAAAATAATTTAGGAAAGCAGTTGGGATTTAACGAAATAAGAAAAAACATCATAATAGCCATCCAGAAAAAGGAAAAAGAAATCAACTATGGGCAAAATTTTATGAACTAGTTAACAAACTGCTGGTGCATATTGTCTACAAGATTCTTCAGTTCTCAAATGCATGCAAATATAACTCGCTTAAAGTGCATAACTCTTTCTTCTTTCTTTTGGGAAGCAGCATGCAGTATGATTTGCCAAAAGATTCAAGTAATAAACAATTTCATTTCTTCTCCAATCCCTAAAATAATCTCCTTTTGCTTATTGTATGTTACTACTGCTACTTTTCACATTTAAAATATATGAACAATGTAGTTCAAATTAACAGCACTTAAGGAAAATATGCAAGAAATTTGAATTCAATGGAAGAAAAAAAGCTTAAATCCACCTTATTAGACAATGATGATTGCTCAACCTGCCAGAGCTTTGGTCTACGAATAGCATGCCACCTGCAAGTTCAAAAAGTTGGTTATATAATTCATCATATGAGGAGCAATGCTCATAACCGGAATTCTGAAGGCATATAAATTATTTAAAAATAAAATAAAATAAAACCTAGAAGAGAGTGGATGAGAATTTCCAAAAAGAACTCCGCGAACAGCAACTGAAGCTGCAGCTGATTGTAACACATTCTCTGCCTCATTATATCTAGCCAGCATTCCTCGGAAGGAAGCAAGAAGCAAGTCAGAATCAGATAAATATGATTCCACAGCCCAAGCATCATCAATTGCATCCTCGCTGAGAAAATCTAGAACTGCACAATAAGATGCACAAAGCAGTTGGAAAGCAGTGGCATCAGGTAAAACAGAACTTACATGCAACACAAGTTACATCAATTCAATAGCTTTTGTGAGTGTTTATGCGTGTGTGTGTCTGTGTGCATGCTTGTCAACATATACGTGCACGTCTGTTCTGGTAAGTAGGTGTGTATGCATTGAAGGTGGAAGAGTCACGCAGGGGATGAGAGAAGCAAAACTAAAAATAAGTTAATAGCTATTTGTAGATAAGAAGTTACCATTTTCATGTAGAAAATCAGCAACGGGCCTTGCTTGTCCGTGTGCTTGACATAGAACTTTTTCAGGACCATTCATTTTCCAAGGTAATCTAGAGAATTTCTCCTGTACTTGGAATTCATCTTGGTCTACAACACAAAACCATCTCAGAAGTTAAAATCATTCTTGGTTGTCAACTAGATAGTGAAGTATGCCCTATCTTCATGTTTATGTATCAGCATAAATTTTAAAAGTTATGATACAAATTCCTAAGAACTTAGAAAAAATATAAAATAATAATAGTAAAGAGAACCTTAAAGTAACTTCAAATATTTATTTATTTATTGATAGGACAAAACGAACATATATTGATA
Source organism: Bursera cuneata (assembly GCA_026212285.1). Lineage (NCBI taxonomy): Eukaryota > Viridiplantae > Streptophyta > Magnoliopsida > Sapindales > Burseraceae > Bursera > Bursera cuneata. Next base: position 64,334 of record JANLJB010000034.1, read on the forward strand.
GATTAAAAAGAGATCACCAGTTGTCCACCTTACAAAAAAGATAGAGGTGACAAAATCTCTATAAAAGTAACTTCAATTGTGACATACCCATTTCCACTACAATTTTGCTCTCTCTTTTGTTGTGTAGAAATTTTCCCAGAGCATGGAATAGAGAAAGTGTCTCATCTCTGCCAAATTGCATAGAAAATCCGTTATCCATAGCATTGTGCTCATTTCCTTCCTTTGAGAAACAGGGAGCACAGTTTGGTGAAGATAACTTCAGCATTGGATCAGGTGTCAGACAAAAGAGCTGCAAAGATGTAATTGCGTGTCTGATGTCACCTCCACTGGCTTTTGCTAGCAGATCAATCTGTTCAGCAGTCAGATTACATTGCTCTTTTCTGGATATCTTAAGAAGAGTCTTCTTCATGGAGTTATTTGTGATAGGATTAAAAGTAATCTGAAAATCCCAGAGGCAGCTAGAAATGAGCATTTTGCAATATAATATTAAATTTAAGACTATATCTGATCAAGAAAGTAACCTTACAAGCCCCAGCATTCTCAAGAGAAGTCTGAAGCTCTTCCGAGCTCCGTGCAGTGTGATCTCGCGAATCTGCCTTACCATAGTCAGTTATTATAATAGCTGTTGGAATCTGAGTTGTTCTCACAAGAAGCAACAAGCAATTTTGAAGTCTTTCAAAAGCAATTCTCCCGTTTGTCACAGGAATATCATCAATTACAAGTATAATTGATGATTTCATTTCTCTGGGAGAGGACAATGTGATCAACCCGTACTTCCTTACTCTCTCAACAAAATTCTCAAACTCATCCAACTTCGACGTGTATTGTATCCCTAGGAAATAGACAAACAAATTGCAACAGCAAAGCCATCATTAGAAAGTAACAAAACTTAATTATCTAAAGATTTAATTGAGGCATAGCTTAGTTGTGCTTTCAAATTAAAAAATTTATTTTCCCTTGAGAAAAGTTTAACTTAAAATTCAAATATCAATTCCAATTGTATTAATCAACATAAACACTATAATTTCCTCATGATACACCCTTCAACAAGAAATTGATCAAGAATTTTATGCATACTAACAAAGTGTTGAACTTTCAGAAACAAAATTCAAAACTTTCAGAAACAAAATTGAAATTGAGGTACATAGATCATGACCAGCATGTAATATATATACTAGGTCAACAAAGCATATAAAACTGTCAACCACAAATACGACAGAATGTGATAGAAAAACAACCCCATAGTCTCTAATCTGACCCTACCATTCCACTCAACTTTGTCTTACAAAAATATTTACCTGCCATACCTGTATTACAGTTATGCGCATGTTCTTGCCAAATTGTTGGTGTAGGAGTGTTCCATTCATGTAATTTGGCTCCCAAATGAGATGCAATCACATGAATAGTTGCCTACAAAATAAGAAGCACATTTCTTAAACGTGTATCAAGCAAGATCAAAGTTGTTGGCTTCATTTAATGAATATTGAAATTATACAAAAATAATTGATCATCTCTTAAAAAGTTCCTCTTTGCATACTTCGTTAAATTAGCAGAACAAAGAGCAGGATCAAATTAGCAAGGATTTCCAAATTGCAATAACCATAAACTGAATGTTTCAATCTTTCACATAAAAGAAAATGTCACAAATACATTATGAAGTCATTCACTCAGATAATTGATAACGAAGAGAAGTCATGCCCTAAGTCATCATTCAAGTAACATAGAATCTATGTTTAAGATACAATCACTTATCATCCTTTGACAATATGGATGCTGCTGGATGGAACAGTGATAACATACCGACTTTCCTACTCCAGCTGGCCCACAGATGACAAGGACATGGTTACTAAATTCATCCTGTTCAATAACAAAGAAAAGGCAATTAAATTTCAAATCATAAATGAAATATGATAATAAAGTAAAAAAAAAAAAAAAAATGACACATGCAAACTTAGTTTATTAATTCTGGAATCATGCTTATAATTGACAGTAGTATTTGCAATTTTCTTTTTATTCGTCATCTTTGAAAAGCCAATTACTCATGTCTAAAAACAAAAGCTCACAACAATGTTACCTTTGAAGTTCTCAATCTTTCCACAAACCATGTCTTAACTTCTTCAACCTGGAAATACAAAATGAAAAAGATCAGGATGATACTCATATAAGCAAACATAAATAATACTACCTTAAGCATCAGATGTAGGAGGCAAAGAAACCGTCAACCTTCTTTTTGTGTACAGCAAGCTCTTCTAACGAACGAGGTCTGTATTTATCAGCCCACAATTCTTTTTTGCTTCTCCCTCCAGAACCTGAATTATGATTCTGTTTCACTTAGCTTTGACAAGCCAAAATTTAAACAGAGATAATTTCAAAATCGACCATGAACTAGCATTTGAATAATCCTATTGTGATCCATAATTTTTTTCCTATTAACTAGAAAACAAGAAAATTTCTATTAAAAACAGAATGAAAACGAACCCTCAGCCTCTAAGGAGCGACTAAACAGGGAAACAACGCTCTTCATATGGTAGAACATCAAATTAACATAGTAAAAGCTTCAACACAAACAATCATACTGAAAATCAGAAGCTACAACAATAGCATACCAGCGGATACCTTGAACCCACTAAGAAATTCATCAAAATCTTCGAAAGACGCTCTGACCTGCACTAAAAACAATCAAATTGACTAACCATTTAATAAATAAAACATGTAAAGCAGAGTCCTCTACAAAATATTAGGAAAAAAAAAAAAAAGAAGAAGATCTAAATCGCACCTCATCTGCATTACTAGATTCTTCACATAAACGAGTCCGAGAACCTGAAAGACGGGGCTTCTTCGTCTTCGCTGACCTAGGGTTTGTACGAGTAATAAACGACCTCGTTTTTGGCTTGCAATAGCTTCTCGTCGTATTCGAACACGACGAACGTTTATTTTGATCTTCTTCGTCCGATGATAATAAGACGACGATGTCGTTTCGTTTCCCCATCGCAACCGCTAATAAAACCCTAAAATTCACTTCAAGGATTTCGAAAACTAAATATAACTGGCTATACTGAATACTGATACCACCATTTCTATATATTTTAACCAAACTTTAACGACAATAACTGTTGCCGAGCTCTTCACAGTGGCGTTTAAGGCGTAGAAGAAACTGAGAGCACGCGTAGAGTTGGAAGACTTTGCGCAGAGACATTTCGCGGGAAAATGTGGAGAGTGTGTTATAGATTTTGAGAAGGTGTACGTGAGAAGCTACTGAAGAAGGGTAATATTAAGGTGTGGTACAACTATGTTCATTTTTACTATAACAGTAATCTGCACCGCCGCTAGATTGGTGATGCTTTTTAGATTTGATCAGGGTGCTACGATTCGAGGAAACGTTTGATTGTGGGGGGGGGGGGGGGGAGAGAAGAAGAAAATATTCATTGTAGATTAAAGCATTCGAATTAAAAATAATAATAATAATAATATAGGCTATCTTCGAAGAAAGAACAAATGAATTATATAAGATTGATTAGCTAAGCTTGACATAGTGACGTCAAAAATAACCCGCAGGTTTGGGGCCTATGGGATCTGCCTCGATACGGTGAATTTGATAGTGAAAAAAACGATAAGGGGTAAATATGAATTTGAATTCTTTACCTCTATACTTATATGAAACGGTGATGGGATACATAAACTGTACCTTGCTTCATAAAATTAATATTATATATCTTATTTAAATTAATATGTATATACATATATTGTATTATTTAAATAAATAAAAATATTAATATATTTTTAGATTAAAATGTTAATCAAATTATTATGAATTCGACGTATGATTTATAATAATACTAGATGTCATTAAATTTTATATACCAAACTTCTCAATTCTTTATTTATATTTTAAATAAATCTTCAGATAGGATTATTATGCTTGAAATGGATAATTAAATATAAATTGTTTTCCTTTGTCTTATACTTTCTAAAACAATGTTTCATTATAGAATATAAAAATAAATGGACCATATCAAATAGTATATACAATTGATATAAAAATTTAACCTATTTATTCTTAAGAAATTGTGAATTTTTTATGGGGAAAAGTAAATGTTTAATGTAGATTAAAGCACTCGAATGACAAGGGAAAAAAAAAAGAATAAGAAAGTTTCAAAGAAAAAAAAAATACAGTGAAGGGAAACAATGAGTTAATAAGAAATGAAGCTTTAGTCCTAAACCATAAGACGAAGAGAGAATGCGCGTATGGAATTTGCTAATCTGCAACGGGGCTAACGCAGTTGCAGAAATCAAAGACAACTCGAATTTGATCAAAGGTGAATTGTCAATTCGCATTTGGGTTTGATGACTGCTACACAATTTCATATTTGTTTCTTCTTCGGTGATCATGTCAATGTAATGCTGCAAATTTAAGATGTTTTAAAATCTTGATAAGGTGTTTCTACTTTAAACTTGATATCTTGGCGATCATATTTTTGGTCTGATGTCACATCCACTGGCTTTTGCTAGCAGATCAATCTGTTGAGAGGTCAGACCACATTGCTCTTGTCTGCATATCTTAAGAAGAGTCTTCTTAATGGAGTGATAGTGACCATAGTGATGGGTGATAGGATAAAAAGCAATCTAAAATCCCAAAGGCTGCCAGAAATGAGCATTTTGTAACATAGTAATAAATTTAAGACAATATCTGACCAAGAAAGCAATCTTAGTCACATTAGCAGAGCAGAAAACAGGATCAAATTAGCAAGGATATCCAAATCACAATAACAACAAACCGAATTCAATCATACACAAAAGAAACACGGCAAATATACATTATGAAGCCATTCACCCAGATACTTGATTATGAAGATAAGTAATACCATGAGTCACCATTCAAGGATAGAGTCTTATGTTTAAGGTACAAACAATTATCATCCTTTGACAAATATGAATGTTGCATGGATAGAACAGTGATAACATACTGACTTTCCTACTCCAGTTGGCCCAGAGATGACAAGAACACTATTAGTAAATTCATCATGTTCGATAACAAAGAAAAGGGCAATAAATTTCACAATGTAAATGGAATATGATAAAATCAAGAAAATACTAATAATAATAACAAATGGAAACTTAGTTTATTAAATCTAGAATCAAGCTTATAATTGACAGTAGCATTTGCTTTTTCTTCTTCTTTTCCTCTTTGAAGAGCCAATTACTTAGTGTTTAACAACAATAGCCCACAACAAGATTAATGTTACCTTGGAAGTTCTTAGTCTTTCCACAAACCATGTCTTAACATCTTCAACCTGGAAATACAAGCAGAAAAAGGTCAAGATGATACTCAAGAAGCAATCATAAATAATACTAGCTTAAGCATCTCATATAGGAGGCAAAGAAACCATCAACCTTCTTTTTGTGCACAGCATGCTCTTCCAATGAAGGAGGTTTGTATTTATCACCCCACGGATCTTTTTTGCTTCTCCATACAGAACCTGAATTTAATTATGTTTCCATTTTCACTTAGCTTTGAAGGCCAAAATTTAAACAGCATATACATTTTCTTTTAATAAGAAAAGGTAAAACAAGGGATAAATTTCATAATTCACCATGAACTATAATTGGAACAATCACGGTACCCATAATTTTTCCTACCAACTAGAAAATAAGACAATTTGTTAAAAAACAAAATGAAGGTACAGATTCATAATGGCCATCAAGAAAAAAATCAACTACTGGCAAATTATGATCTAGTCAACTATCTGATGTGCATATTACCTACAAGATTCTTCAGTTCCAAATGCACACAAATACAACTCTCTTAAAGTGCTGAACTGTTTCTTCTTTCTCTTGGCAAGCAGTATGTAGTATGTTGAGCATGATTTGCCAGAAGATTCAAGAATTAAACAAGCTCATTTCTTCTCCAATACCTAAAATAATCTCCTTTTGCTTATTGTATCTTACAACCACCATTTTTCACGTTTAAAATAGATGGGAAATTCAGTACAAATTAACAAAATTTAAGGAAAATATACAGGAAATTTTGAATTTAATGGAAAAAAAAAACCTGAATCTACCTTATTATACAATGATGGAAAAAAAAAACCTGAATCCACCTTATTATACAATGATGATTTGCTCAACTGCCAGAGCTTTGGTCTACGAACAGCATGCCAGCTGCAAGTTCAAAAAATTTGGTGCTATAATTTAACAAATGAGGAGCAATGCCCATAGTTGAAATTTTTAAGGCACATAAACTGTTAATAAAAAAAATATTTAAAAAAAAAAAGAGACAGCGGATGAGAATTTCCAAATAGAACTCCACATGCAGAAACTGAAGCTGCAGCTGATTGTAACGCATTCTCTGCCTCATTACATCTACCCAGCAATCCAAGAAGCGAGAAGCAAGTCAGAATCACATAAATATGACGCCACAGCCCGAGCATCATCCATCACATCCTCGCTGAGAAAATCTAGAACTGCACAGAAAAAATGTATAAAGCAGTTGGAAAGCAGTGGCATCAAGTAATACACAACTTACATGCAACACTAGTTCCATCAATTCAATAGCTTTTGCGTGTGTGTATCGACAAAATGTGCAAGCGTCTTTGAGGGTGTCTGTTCTGGTAAGTAGGTGTGTGCATTGAAGGCGGAGGGGTGAGGGAGGGGAAGAGAGAGAAGTGAAACTAAAAATAATTCAAGAGCTATTTGTAGAAAAAAAAAAAAAAAAGTCACCATTTTCATGTAGAAAATCAGCAACTGGCCTTGCTTGTCCATGTGCTTGACATAGAACCTTTTTGGGACTATCCATTTTCCAAGGTAATCTAGAGAATTACTTCTGTACTAGGAATTTATCTTGGTCTACAACACAAAACATTCCCAGAAGTGAAAACTGTGACAGACAGTATCCTTGATTGTCAACAAGATAGTAAAGTTGCATATGCCCATCTTCACATTTATGTAACACTATGAATTTTGAAAGTTATGACACAAAATCCAAAAGAATTTAGAAAAAATATTAAAAAAAAGCAATAATAAAGAAAATTAAAGTAACTGCAAATATTTATTTATTGATAGGAAAACAAGAGCTTATATTAATAGATTAAAAAGATTGGACCAGGTATCCACATACACCTAAAAAAAAAAAAAAAAAAAGCCTAGAGGAGACAAAACCTATACAAAAGTAACTTCAATTGTGACATACCCATTTTTATTACAATGTCAGTCTCTCCTTTAAGTTTCCAGTGCATGAAATAGAGAAAGTGTCTCATCTCAACTTGCTTAGAAAATCTATTATCCATAGGATTGTGCTCATTTGCTTCCTTTGAGAGAAAGGGAATACAGTTGGTGAAGATAAATTCAGCATTGGATCTGGTTTCAGACAAAAGAGCTGCAAGGATGTAATTGCATGCTTGATGTCACCTCCACGGGCTTTTGCTAGCAGATCAATCTGGTCAGCCTGTCAGACTACAATGCGCTTGTCTACATATCTTAGGAGGAGTGTTCTTAATGGAGTTACTCATTTAGGAGAAAAGGAAACCCTCAACCTTCTTTTTTTAAACAGCAAGCTCTTCTAATGAACGAGGTTCGTATTTGTCAGCACAAAATTCTTTTTTGCTTCTTCCTCCAAAGCCTGAATTATGTTTCCATTTTCACTTAGATTTGACAGGCCAAAATTTAAGCATCATATTACAAAGGATTTTTATTTTTTTCTTAAAAAAAAAGGGGAAAATACAGAGATAAATTTCGAGATTGACGATGAACTAGAATTTGAATAATCATAACGTGATCCACAATTTTTCCAACCACCTGAAAATAAGACAGTTTGTACAAAAACAAAATGAAAGTACAGATTCATAAAGAGCCTCAGCCTTAAGGAGCAACTACACAGGGAAACCAACGCTCATATAGCGGAACTGATCAATTTACATAGTAAAAACTTCAACAAAATCATACTGAAAATCATAACCTACAACAGTAGCATACCAGTGGACACCTTGAACCCACAAGGAAATCAATCGAAATCTACGAAATACGATCTGACCTGCACTAAACACAATCAAATTGACAATTACCTCATACACAAAACATGTAAATCGGAGTCCTCTACACTATTATATATATATATATATTAAAAAAACGAAGAACTAAATCAACCTTGTCTGCATTACTAGATTCTTCACATAAGCGAGTCCGAGAACCTGAAAACCAGGGCTTCTTCGTGTTCGCTGACATAGGGTTTGTACGAGTAATAAACGACCTCGTTTTTGGCTTCTTATAGCTTCTACTCGTATTCGAACTCAATGAGCGTTTATCATCTTCGTCGTCTGATGATAATAAGATGTCATTTCGTTTTGCCATCACAACCGCTAATAAGACCGCAAAATTCAATTCAAGGATTTCGAAAACTAAATATAAAAGGATACACAGAATACTGATACCTCCATTTCTACGTTTTAACAAAACTTTAACGATGAAAAAGGTTGCCGAGCTCTTCGAAAGGTGGCGTTTAAAGCGGGGAAGAAACAGAGAGTATGCGTCGAAATGAAAGAATTTGCGCAGAGAGATTTCGCGGGAAAATGTGGAACGTGTGTCACCAATTTTTAGAAGGTCTATGTGATGTGGGAAGCTACTGAGAAAGGGTAGGATTATGGTGTGGTCGCGACTATGTTTATTTTACTAAAAAGGTAATATAGACCGTCAGATTGGTCATGGTTTTTAATTTTGATCAGGGTGCTAAGATCTGTGGACTTAAAATAAGGAAACGTGGGACCTCTGACTATAAGGCGACTTAATGAAGTAGTGTGTTATTTAAGTGAGTAAATGACACTTTTGTCCTAAAAAACCAGAAGACGAAGAGAAGAGGAGTGTGTTCGGAATTTGCTACTGCAGCCAAGGTAACGCAGTTGAAGAAATCAAAGGCAACTCGACTTGTCAATAACTGATCAAAGGTGAATTGTTTCACTTTCTGCTTTCCCTACCGTCTATGCATCTGGGTTTGATTATTGCTTCACAATTTCAATATTTGTTTCTTCTTCTGTGATCATGTAAATGTAATGCTGCAAATTTAAGATGTTTTAACATCTTGTTAAGGTGTTTACACTTTGGAACTTGATATCTGGGCAGTCGTATTTTGTTATATTCAGTATCATTTAACGGAGTTTTGATTGATTGGATTGTAGATGGAAAGCCGAGTTACTCGGTCAAGGAGGCAGTTATCCCAGCAGCAGGAGCAGCTGCAGCAGTCAAGGGCTCGGTGGACAACATTCCTAACGAAGGTGCTTGCTGACTTGATGGTTGAACAGGTTCGTGAAGGGAATAGAAAGAACAATTCTTTCAGCAGGAAAGCATGGAGGTGTATATGTGATGAATTCTGTAGAAAAACTGGTCTCAGATGGGATAAGGAGCAGCTGAAGAACAGATACTCTGTTTTGAGAAGGCAGTATGCGCTTGTGAAGTCACTTCTTGATCGAAATGACTTCACTTGGGATGAAGCAACTGGGACTGTTATTGCTTCTGATCAAGTTTGGGCTGAATACATCCAGGTATTTTCCCTCTTCTTCTTCTTCGACTATTATTTATCAGCAAATGTCTTAGCTTCTGATCCTAACAATTGATATCAGAACCTAGTTACTGGTTGTTATTAGTTATAGCTTTTAACCTAGTGATAAGCTTTTGATCCTTACAATATGTTCACCTGAAGACATGAATTTTTACATCAAAATATGAGGTAAAACTCACTTATTTGTAGCTTAGTTGCAGATACAACAGCAACTTAAACTTCTTCACTAGCCGATAGTTTTTAGCACTGCTGTAGGCCTGACCTCTGTTGTTTATTGACTATCTATCACCAACTTCCCCTGAAATAAATCAGGAACATGCTGATGCTGAGAACATAAAAGTGAATGGCTGCCCAATCTACAAACAATTATGTTTTCTATTTTCTGATTCGATAACCAATGGGAACCATGACCATTCAGTTGAATTCGAGGGAGGCATTGATTCCTCACATCCTTGTCCAGAACCCATGAATGCAATCCAAGAGGATACCTCATCAGGATCAGAGGAAGTAGATGATGTGGCAGATGATCAGGAAGAGTTTTTGTCTGCTATGTCTGGTTCAACTGCCATGCGGAAAAGAGGTCGTAAAGGGATTGATGATGCTATTGCAGGAGCTATATTGGAAATGGCAGCTGCTTCAAAGCTGAGAACAGCTGCTATAAACCATTGTAACAGTAGATACACTATAGCAAATTGTATCAGGGAATTGGATGAAATGCAACTAGTAGAAGAACAAGTCTATCTTGCTTCTCTGGATCTGTTCAACAACCCTAATGCTAGAGAAACATTCTTGTCTCTCAAAGGTGAAAAAAGATTAATTTGGTTGCGTAGAAAGTGTCCACCTACTGCCCTAGGTTTTTGAGGGAAGGGAACTGTATTTATCTAGCGTTCAATATGACCTGCTGTTCAATAGTTGTACATTGTTACAAGCCTTTTGTTAAATAACAATTAATCACTTCTTTGTTTGAAAGTCATGTGCGAACAAAGAGTTTAACTTTCTTTATGTCACATAAGTGAAATCCAAGGTTCTGTCAACAAGTCACCCTTCAGAAATTTAGAAGCATACAAAGAATAATTTTGTAGATCCAAACAGAAGAGAAGCATCAAAGGATTTTAGCATGCACTTTTCTATTACAAAACAAAATAAAGTATATAAGGACTACTAGAAAACCCCTAAATCCGTCTTCTTAAACTTTCCACCACTTGCTGTACCAAGGAAACTCAAAACGACATCCCCTCCACACTAGCACAAAATTTGCATCACATGGATTTGCAAAGAGGTAAGCCCTGTAACACTTCTCTATGCTTCTATCCATCAACTAAGCAGGATGCATGTCATCTATACACATAAAATCCAAAATATAATTTCTTTTACCAAGTCGAGGTCCCATTTTCAAGGTAATATCCTCTTCACATCATTTCCCTGACTAATATTCTTGGCATGGTTGTATAAAGACTCAAATGCTTGCATACACACACTTGAGAATCCCACCATTGCTTGAAAGACATGGGGGAAGCCCATCTGCAGGTTGTTCATGGTCATTGCCCTAGTCACACTCACTGACTTCTCATGCTTGGTCTTCTCCTCTTCTGCCTTTGTTCTCAAAATCTCCACCTTTGCTCGTTTCTCCGAGACCCGGTCCTTGCCAGAGGCTTCAGGAATTGAATATGGACCATACTTGCTCTCCAGTGATCTAAGCTCAGCTGCCTTCTTTGTGAACTCCTTAAATACAGACTCTGACTTCTTCTTTTGTTTATGTTCCTCTGTTTGTTGAACCACAATAGCATTTATCACAGTTAAGAAGCTCTTGATCCCTTCAGATGCTACTTTGTCTGGAATCCTGTCAACTGCCAGATGCCATTCCTCGCTAAGCAAGTAAATTCCTGATTCCTGACCTGTTCTTGAGAGTGGATTTTTGTTGAACTGAAACAGACTAAGCCGGAGCCAGCCTGTGAGGGACTGGATGTAGTCCTGCTGAGCTCTGACTAGGTTGCAGAAAGATTGGTGCCATTGCTGGACTTGGAGTTCAAGCTGGAGGGTTGACTGCCTGTGAATCTCAGATGTGGGTTCAGTAGATGGAACTGTGTTTAGGTATTTGAGCTGCTGAACTATGTGTGTTTGGACCTGGTGGCTCTCATACATGCTTCTCCACATGCACATCAATCTATGAATCAAACAAATTTAAATGACTTGTAAATTGTTTTCTTGTTCATTCATATCCAAAAGATAGCTTGTAAAAGTAGGAAATAAAATGTAAAATACAAGCCATACTTTACAGGAAGAAATATTATCCAAGAAAACTATAGCATCAGCACGCCAATTCATGAAATCACCACATCATCCATGCTTTTTGCAGTATCTAAGTAGAGAGATTATAACTAAAACCAAGGAGATTCTCTATCTGGCAAAAATCTTAATCATTATGATCTGTGTGTCACATCAATCTAATGCAATACGTTGTCCACATCATGGCATACGAGGAAGTACGTCAGGCAGGATGTGAACAGGCTTAAAACCTTGTCAATCCCAAATTCCTGACCCTGCTTGCCAAATTTCGAGATGGTATTTTTGGAGTGCTTCGAATATAGTCTTCTTGAAATCTAAGCCTAATTTTCTTCAAAAGGAAACACTATTCAAAATAACAACCATTAAACCAATTTTGCGGGATTTCCAGGTCACCACATTGCAGGTCCCATTACAGTCATTGTATACGCTACACGCAACAGCAAAGACTAGATTCGATCCTAGTGACAAGTCCTGAGCCTGTCAATGCCCTATGTTGCATCATGAGGTGACCCCACTCCTAGATAAATTGAATAACTACTGCGTTCCGAGTTCACTAAACTGCGTACCAGAAGACAGTGAAAGTGAAGGAATCAGTAAAAGATTTCAGCCTGGCTGTAAAGACAAAGACACTCAATCAACGAAATTGAGGTTTTGGGTCACAACCCCTCTCTACCCCCTGGAAAATGGCGTCAGAATATCTTTGCAACATAAAAGCTATCAAGAGGCCAAGATCACGGCCAACAGAAGCAGTCAAAAGCCATGTTTTCTAGCTGTTGAGAGTTGACACTCGGTGTATATTTATCCCGGAACTGTTGATTGACTAGGGTTTTCTATCTGGGAAACCAATTGCAAAAAATATCTATCCTTGGAATCCTGGAAGTATTCTCTTTGGCTAACGTTTCTTTTTTTATTTTTTTTTATTTTAATGGCATCTCGCTGCCGTAGCTACAAGTAAAAGATTAGCTTGGCTCACACATGACATGAAAAAGAAAAAGACCCCAGTCCAAAGTGAAAGCAATCAACTAAAAGGATACCCTGCCCCAAACATAATAATGCTCCTCCTCTGTGGAAAGTCCAAAAGTTTAACCTACCCTCAGTGGTTCGAATGCATGGGAAAATTTGTCAAAATAGCCGCTTGGAAGGGGTCAAAATGAAAAATAGTCTTCACTCGATAATTCTCGTACTTAGCCATTCATTACCGTAAAAGCGTTAAGATGACAGAAATGCCCCTGAGTATTTTGAATGGGTTTTTCTTACATTCTGAGTTCTATTTGATATTCAACCTACCCCAAATTCAACTCTTTGGTTGTGTTGATTAGTTGAAATTATGTTTTTTTGCTTGAAATTGAGTTTATTTAAATGGTTTTCCAAATTTGAAATTGATTTTTTGTTGATTTTGAAGTTTGATCGTATCGATTGCTTTTATATAAAAAGTTTAATTTCAACATTGATAACAATCTGAAGAGTTTCAAGACTATCATGGTTGACCGTGACGGTCGAATAGTCATAGTTGGACTGTCATGATTCTTGATGGTCTGTGTAGATCGTCACGATCGGATCTAAAATCAGACCATTGAGGACTGTCACGGTCCTGAAACTTTCCAGATTGTCATTAACATCGAAACTAAACTTTTAAGATGAAAGCAGTCGACACGATCAAACTTCAAAATCAATAAAACACCTAACTTCGAACTTTGAAAATCATTCAAATAAACTAAATTTCAACCTAAAAAACATAATCAAATAGTGAATCGTGGGGTAGGTTAAAGATCGAATGAAACTCAAAAATGTAACTCAGAATGTAAGAGAACCTATTGAATATATAGTTGAGGGTATTTTTATCATCTTAACGATTTTATTATGGCAAATAGTTACGTACATAAAAGAATTATTGAGTGGGGATTATTTTTTATTTTGACACATTTCGAGAGGCTATTTTGGTAAATTTCCAAAATGCATGTGAAGGGGAATGATATTATTGTCTTCGATATGAATCATGACTGGGAGGATCCTGATTCTTGATATAACTCAAGGGGTCACATGCTGTCATGCTTTACCTAATCTGGCAGCAATTGGTGTTTCAATGGAAGGCCTTTGGCCTTCATAAATGCGTACATAGTTTAAATAGTAAAAGCAAAACAGTACATTGAAGAAGATTTAAAGAATATAAAATTTTCTTATTTTAATAATAGCAAATGCTAGACCTAGAGTTAGAGGATCAAGAACAAACCCTTTAACAAGCTCAACGAGTTGAGGATAAAGTTCTGTCTCCCTTAACTTGATGATTTCAGCTGATGTAGTCTCAATGGCCTGCGAAGCAACCATCATTTGTGACTCTAGCTTCTCAACTTCTTTCTTGGTCTTCTCTGTCTTCAAATAGTCAGCCCTCTTAACCTCCAGTTTCCTCAGATGGCCCACCTTCTTCTCATGCTCTATCTTTATACTTTCACAATCCTAAATCATACACACACAGTAATTAACATTACACTACAACAACTTGACTAAATAAGAATTAAATTATAATGAGCTTGTCATCTTGTGGATGAATGTAGTGTTTGCAACATGGACCACCTAACACCTTTTTGACTCCCCATTAAAGTTCTTAGACACGAAATGCAAAGTTCCATATACCATTCTTGGGCCCCAAAAGAACAAAAAAGCAAACCAGTGAAGGCTTTGATTCGTATTTTGCTTATAAGTACAAAATTATGTCTGCAACAATACGCTGTCAAATTTTCTTTTTCTGCTTCGAACTTGGAGAAAAACTCAACTACAGCTAGCTGGAAACGCAAAAAGGGAATAACAAAGGAAGAGGTGCAGAGAAATTGATCAAATAATTGTTAGAAGTGGATCTACCTTAACCTCCTGACATAGTTTCTTCTCCCAAGCATACAACCTTTCCACAGTAGAACAATGGCTACCACCACCTACATTCTTCCCAACCACTTGCTCTCCCAAGTTTCCAAACCCGTTCAATTTCGGACTCGAACCCCAGGTCCACAACGTTGGACTCAAGCTGCAGCCGTGATGGTAAACTTTACCTGCCATAACTTATCCAAAAATTACTCATAAAAAATAAATAAATAAATAAATAAATCTACACTTCATACAGAAACTTAATCAATATATCCTCAAGATGCAACTATTTGATGTTGGTTGAAGACATAATTATCGTTTCTTTTTCAAAGAAGTTGGGAAAGAACATAACAAACGAATCTGACATTTGAAAATCAATAAATCAACCCACATATGACCTACCTCCTTTACTTTGAGTAGAAAAACTAGAACTTGAAACTTCCAGAACCAAAGAAAGCTCTACACCAGCATCAGCAGCTTTGAGAAAGTAGTCATCAACTTCTTTGATAATCTCCACAAGATCCTTACTGTTTCTGGACACCACCATAGCAAGCTCACTCCCACTCGTGTCCTTGGAGAACCCACTCACCACGGAAGAAGGTGGCGCCATCACACTCTCTGCCCTGTTTATGGGCACGTGATCAGACATCGTCGTGGTGACCTCCTCTTCCCACTCTTCCTCTGTCACCGAACGTGACGAAGAAGGGACAAAAGGGTCCCAGAAATCCCAGGATGAGGATGGTGGGGGTGGTGGAGGAGGAGGTGGCGGAAGAGGAGAAGCTGATGAAGTCCACGTGTCTGTGCTTGGACTGAGCGGAGGTCGAGGTGGTAGTGGTGGCGGTGGAGGAAGAACTTGTGGACGTGTTGGCATGTGGTGGTGGAGAGGAGCTTCGTTGCTGGAGAACTGAAGAAGAGCAGAGCCAGTGCTACGAAGTGAACGGAGATACATTGCATGTGAAGCTGATAAAGCTTGTCTTGCCTTCACGAGCTGCTTCATGTACCTCTTCCTCGCCTTGCAACGCGACACCATCTCTTCCCTATCCACCTTTGAGTAACAGCACCCCATCTCCTCCTTCTCCTCCTTGTTTTGAGTTGATATATTAGATCAAATCTAGTTATATCCTAACAAAAGTAAAAGCAAAAACACTTTGCAAAAACACAGCAGAACATTTTTCTGTTTTCTGGTTATTTCAACTTGGCAAAAATCAACAGTTGCTTTCGGGTCTTAAGAAGCTTTAACCATCTTGTTGGTAGCCTTGCGTCAAAGTTGGTCTAAAACTCCAAAAAAGTAAGCAACTCTCTCTCCTTTCTTTACCAGCTCTAGTACGATATATTCTGATGAACAGCAGTGTATACGCTTCTCTCTTTTCGCCTCATTTGACCTGTTAAGCCACACAAACGGAAACTATTGCATGCCTATGCCTGCTCCAAAAATTACTTTGTATGTGTTTGAAGCTTTTTTCATGGATGGGAAGAAGAGAGAGTAGTGAGAGAAGGAGGTTGCGACAATGAAATTACTTTGGGCAGAGAGCCCTCTATCTGCCAATTGAAAAATTTTTATATTCGAATTTCAACTGACGATAATACCCTAGCGTCACCGTTTTTAATTACTGCAACATGCCCTTCAACATGCACGGGCACGGCTCTAAGAACACCCCAAAATTAAATACACTATTTATTAATTTCCACTTATTTTCTGTGTCAGATTATGACTTAAAGCCTATCATAGGATCCTTCTACGGTCCCTTCACTTGCTTCATCTGGGGATCGTTTTAGGGTGTTTTTAGTAACTTCATACTTCAACGGATACCAGGCCCCTTGAAATAGAATTTCCCTTTTAAATGAGAGAGAGATTGTCAAGAAAGAAGAGGGTAGCGATATCCATACACTATATTGCAGTTTGGACTCACGATAAGTTGAACAAAAAGATACCACCAAACTCCATTAGAAAAACTTCAACTTTTTCAATTTTGAAGGTTAAAATGTAATCACATATAGAGTATAGTTTATACATGACATTTAGTTGTTAATATTTAACTTCATTCTCTTGTTCGAATTTGAAAAAAGAGATGATGGCATGCAAGTGCATGTGTGCAACGTTGGATGGTACTCGATGAAATATAAAATTTTAATTAATAAAACAAAGCAAATATATATATATATATATGACAAGCATATATATGCTCTTGGAATTAATAAGATACACAACGGTGTTGTTTGCTATCTGTTGTCTTGTTCCCATAAAACAATGGCTTCAGAAACTTGGCTTGCATTGGGACTTAAATACTCTATTCACAATCGCTAGCCTTTTATTGGGAACTGTGCGCGCTGGAAGTGGAACACAAAGCTGAGCACAGACCATTCCAGGTCAAGCTTTCCAATAATAATCTCACTTTTACCGAGTTAATAATTTACTATACTCTTTAAGCTACTAGCTTTTCAAAATTTATTACAAGAATGATGTAAGTTCATACAATACCCTACATCAAAATATCAAACTTTTGTCATTCTATTTATTAAAATTTATTTTTACACATGTTGGTTGCAAGTTCATCTTGTGCTTCGGTTGTGGCTTGGCTTGAATCATGGATTTGTCCAAAAGTCTAAAGTTTAATCCATAAAAGTTGAAGTGGGAAGTATATTTAAGCAAATGACACACCTAGCTGGAAATTTTAATTTTAAACAGGAACTGTCACATGGGACATTAAGATCGCAATCAGAATTCATCATGTTCCGCACTAGAAAACAATTTTATACAGTTTGGTTTTAAATGTAAAGACATGGTGGTGATGGTGGGTTCTGCATGCTGCAATGCATGCATGCCATTTCGTTTTCATTTCTAGCTAGGTGAAAACCACTTCAATCCTGCATATTTTTTATTGCGCACAGTCATATGCATGCATGTTGTGGGACAATTAACCACATCTGAAAGGGAAGGAAAATTGCTCTAATTGGGCTGGATAGTCCAACAAGCCCGTTTTGAATTGAAATGGGATTCAAAAACCAAGTTGGATCCAAATCCAATACAACAAAAAATGGTTGGGTTCGGTTTGTTGGTTTCGATTCCGAATTTCGAGAACGATAAGAGCAACAGTATGCTCTTGAGACACGCGCAGCGTCGGCAGAGTGACAACTGACACTTCCATTTCATCTCTCTCTCTCTTGTATCCACTCACATAGAAAGTAATGTCCACGCTCCCTCAACCACGTGAACAACTCGCTATAGCATCCCATTCCCTCCCTCCCTCCAACGGCAAACTGAACTGCACTATCCTTTCCTTTTCCCAACTCTTGAAACCATTCCTATTCTTTTCCCTCCAATATAAGCTTCAAACCAAGCTTCTCAACCATGCCAATTCTTGTTTCGTTTTTTTGATCTTCACCATTACAATTAATACTATCATCTCTCAAAATGGTGGGACAAATTGCAGTAGATGCAGACTACCTCAAGGAGATAGAGAAGGCTCGTCGAGATCTTCGAGCTCTTATCTCCAGCCAGAGCTGCGCTCCTCTCATGCTTCGCTTGGCGTAAATTTTTTGCTTTCTTACTCTTTTTCCGTTTCAACGTTATTCTAATTATAACTGCTTCACTGCATTTATATTAAAAATCATTGAATGTGGTGCTGAAATGTTAAAATGAAACTACATAATCTTCGAAGTATTAACATATATCGGCACAGGTTAAGAATAATCTAATAATTTATATATATATTATATGCGCAAACAAAGCTAATGATGGCTGTATGGGAATTTTTAATGGATGGATCGGCTGCAGGTGGCATGATGCTGGAACTTACGATGCTAAGACCAAGACAGGAGGACCTGATGGATCAATCTGGCATGAGCAAGAGTACAAGCATGCTGCTAATAGCGGTTTGAAGATTGCTATAGATTTATGCGGTGAGATTTGATTCACTTATTTGTGTTTATATTATGTAGAAGTAAATTGTAATTGTTGATTTTTTTTTTTAAACTAACTGCTCTGGGTTCTGTTTTGATAACAGAGGAAGTGAAGGCTAAGCATCCAAGAATTACTTATGCTGACCTTTACCAGGTGATTGATTATAATGACAGACTTTTAGTTTTCTAGTGTTAGACAAGTTGGTTCTTATATTAATGGAGATATCAGATGGCCCTTTTAATCATACATTAGAATATACATACATAATACATAATAATGTTATTCATGACATATGCTGCATATGTATAGATGACCAAGTCACTCTGTTCACACAAATACCTGAAATGTACTCAAAAACTTTAAATTTTGTGGATTGAATCCTTCAGTTAAAACAATATTTGGATTGTATTTTCAGCTAGCTGGGGTTGTTGCAGTTGAGGTCACCGGAGGACCCACTATTGACTTTGTTCCCGGTAGAAAGGTAAGTTATCAGGAGAAGTTTTTTAGATCACTTAATCATAGTGTTCAATATTAATCTTGTTAATACATTTTCAGGATTCAACAGTATCTCCTGAAGAAGGGCGTCTACCAGATGCCACACAAGGTTTGTCACTATTAACTCCATTTTTTGTAGTGATGTCTCATTTCTTTTCCTTTTATGAGGCCTTTTTTTTTTGGCTCATAACTAGAAATTTCCTGCACAGTACTTGCATGTCTCAAGGTTAGCTAAGAATGGAACTGGTTTACACTGAATTGGTAACATGTTTGTGTGTCAATGAAGGATTTGAAAAACAATGTGAAATTTTATATAGATGGGATGTAGTGTTGTGCGGTTCTTGTAAGGTAGACTGATTTCATGGCAAGTTTCCATGAAGTTTTAATGAAGTCGGCACAAAAGAGGACGCCTAAAATATGGTCCAGTCCCATACTTCCATGAAAATTAAGTAATTAGTTAAACTTGTGGAAAGTTCACAGTTTGCAGTTTAAATTTGTTTAAATTTCTATGCTTCCAAGTGGAATTAATTAGATTCAGTTACAAAGTTTAACAGATTATACTCTGTTTTGTTCAACTTTTTTTTAGGTGCAGCACATGTAAGGGACATCTTTTATCGGATGGGTCTATCTGATAAGGACATCGTGGCACTGTCTGGAGGTCACACACTGGTAATTTTTCTTCCCTGATTAAACTATTTAGCCTATTATTTGGTGTGACTAAATCACCCATAACTCTTACATTTTTGTTTTGTTTTGTAGGGAAGAGCACATAAGGAAAGATCAGGCTTTGAGGGCCCTTGGACGAAGGATCCTCTGAAATTTGATAACTCATACTTCGTGTATGATATAGTCTTGGCCGGTTTTATATATTTTTCAATTTCATTAATAACTAGATGTATGTAACTAAGTAACTTGTATTCACATTTGTGTAATTTATGATCAATATTGGGAGCAGGGAACTTCTGAAAGGAAAATCGGAGGGGCTTTTACAACTTCCCACAGATGAGGCTTTAGTCAATGATCCAGAGTTCCACCGCTATGTAGAGTTATATGCAGAGGTAACATGGTTTCTCAACCGAAAAACTTAAATAGTGCAAGGTGAATGACTTATGTAGGTTCTGGTAGTTCCTCGGTGCTTGCGATCCTTAGAAACTATGTGAAAATTTCGTATTTGTTGCATTGATCATTATTGACATTTTTAACCATGAGCTTTTTACGTTTCTGTGGTAGGATGAGGATGCATTCTTCTCAGATTATGCAGCATCACACAAGAAACTTTCGGAGCTAGGCTTTAGTCCTCCTCCCTTGGGTTCTAAGGTTGCTGTGAAGAGCATTACAGTGGCACAAGGTGCTGTGGGAGTTGCTGTTGCTGCAGCTGTGGTGATCTTGAGCTACTTTTATGAAGTTAACAGAAGAATCAAATGAAGAATATTAAAAATTCATCCAAAACATATGCAATCCATAATGAAAATTTCAATAATAAGTTTCTTGATTGAACTTAAATTGTCCCATCTGAATTAATAATAATGATCTGCCATACGGAATGATCATATGTCTTTTTCATTATTGCTTGTGAACATGTCAGCTCTTTAGTCGTCAGTAGATCAATGAAAATGTCAGCTCTTTAGTCCTCGGACCCCTTTTTGATTGGGAATTGGCATTTAGAGATTTCTGCTCCCCTTGATTGATTTCTTGGATTTAATGTTCAGAGTGGAAAATTCATTCAGCCACACAGTAGTATCTCTCAATCATAACATCATAATTAGCCCGTGAAAAAAATAAAACTTAGCCGTACAAGTCCTGAAAATTGTACCAGAGCTGTGAACACCGAATTTTTTTATTAATATGCGCCTTAAACTTGAGGCATGCATTCATAAATTAGTAGTAAAAATGCTGCTTGTTAAGGGGATAAAACCTCAAAATACTACCATACTAATACTACTACAAGCAGAGCTTACCATACTGCATAATCCCTCCAGTGAAGGAGTTGTGTCAAGGAGAACAAGATTATCTCCATCCTAAAACTACATACTACATAAGCTTACGAAATTAAATTATTAATCAAGATAATAGACTCAATTTGGTTAAAAGTTCAGGCTCTTGGGCTCAAAGAAAGAGTAATATCTTGGAAAACTTTAAGCCTCTTATCAATCTTCCTTTGAAATATTCCTGAACTGTTGCTAGTTGTTTCAGCATTTTTCTCTGCTTCGTTCGCTGAACCTAAAACTGCAGCAATAATGGCCTCTTCAAAGTCCTCATTGTCTGGCAAAAACTCTGCCAATTTGTTGTCCCCTGCTTCTTCAGCTTCAGATGATAGCCTCCTTGTCTTGTTTTCTGGTTTCTCCGGTTCTGCACCAAAAGGCTTGTTGTACTCACCGAAGTCAATCACTCTCATTGCATTGGCAGCATTTCCGGACCTTGTTCTCTTCAGCTTTTCATGAAAATGATTCCCAATTGGTTCTTTGACTATCAGTGGCTCCTTCACAAATTTGGATGAATAAAATGGCCTTGCGTCGATGTTCCATGAGTTCCCATAAGGACCACCAAGTTGTTGTTTAACACTTCTCTGGTGAGGAAGAACAGTTTGATGATGATTGACAACTATATTGGAATCAGTGTTCTCATCAGCAAAGTCATCTTTGCAAGTCTGAAGTTGCCATGAGTTCCCATAGGAACCGCGTTGTTTGACACTGCTTCTCTTCTGAGGATGAATCATTTGATTCACAATAATGGAGTCAGTTGTGTGGTTGTTGTTCTCGTCAGCTGCATCATCCTGAGTTCTGTTTGCGTTGGTTGAAGGCAGAATTGGGTGATCTTTGCAAGGCTGAGGCTGCCAAATTGATGAAGAGCCAAGAAAGGCATCAAAAAGTCTACTTTGTTCAACTCGGTCTTCTCCTCCTTTATTCATCATCTCAGATTCAAGGTCTTTGAGCATCTGCTGTGCCCTTTCATAAGCTTTGAGATGGGAATCAACCCCTCTGGGTCCGTCTGCAACTGCTGGTTTCACTCGGCGCAAAGTCTCTTTAGCCTCACCAATTCTCCCTTGCTTCATCAAGCAAATACCCAGATTGCACATCTTGTTGTTGTCAGGTGCAATTGTAAGTGCCCGCCGATAAGCATCTTCTGCTTCAATGTAGTTGCTCTGCTGCATCAATGCCCATCCCAAGTTGCCCTGAAACGAGAAATTTACCATTTATATATACAAGATAGAAAGGAACAAACATCCCAGTTACTCGATCATTATTCTTACCAGTAATCGAGTTGCTTCTTGCTCCACAGAGACCTGAAATTTCTTGCCTTGAGACCTGGCAGTCTTGGTGCGTTTCCCATTGAAAGCAAGCCCTTGCTGAATCAAGTATAGCTTATGCCTCAAAAGTGATATTTGGTCATCCAATCTTCCACATCTCTATAAGACAATTTGACACAAAAGAACAACTCAAATTCATTTACTTGCTCAACAAAACAACAAGAAATTATAAAAAAAATGGGGAGGAAAGGACAGGCATTTCCAAATACCTTGTAAAGATCCAACAAAATATTGTCAAGAGACTCTTGTGCTTGATCTGAACAACGACTTCGCAATGACTTGATGGCTTCAATGGCCTCTTCAGCCCTATTCTGTTGCTTCATAACAATAGCCATATCCTTCAATGCACTATCTACTCTATCTCCAGCATTAATGGCAGCCCAAAACAACGGAATCGCCTTCTCAGGATCTTTATCCACCAACTAATAATGCGAAAAAAAAAACCATCAGGATAACATAAAAACAAAGCAACACAAAATCATCTACTGAAACAAACTGAAAAAAAAAAATCCAGAATCTTGCCTGAACATTCTTGGCTCTGACATAAGGAGTGTCCCCAACTGGGACTTTGTGGATGGCATGGAAGGACTCGGACCGGGTTCTGGACACACCGAGAGGCTTGGCCGGTGATGAAGGGGCCGATTTGGTTGGCCTGAAACCAGGAGGAGCATTCCACATATCTTGCAGCATCTCTTAAACCTAGAAAGTTTTCTTATATTTTGATCTTACTTTGGAGTTTCAGTGATGAACGGAGAGGATAGGTGAAGTCTCTCTCTGAGGAGGGAGAAGAAGAGAGAGAAAGAGAGATTTGTGAGGAGAAGGCAGAGAATGAAGAGGGAAAGGGCGAGATTTAGAGGTTTGTAAGGAGCACTTTTTCAAAATTTCGACCGTTGAAGTTACCGTTTCACAGACTAGCCGTTGGCCGAAGACACTCCCAATAATATACTCTCAAGGCATGACGAGGAAATATGTTCCTCCAAATTCGGCCCACAGATTCCGCCGTAATTGCAAATATGCCATTTCCTCTTTTATTTGTTAAAATATTTCCGATTGTACCATTTAGATTTGATATTATTAGACAACAAATTTTATGAAAACATTGAAAATCTATTCAAATATAAAAACATAAAGATGGGATTAAAAAGTATTGCAAATATTCAGGGGCATAACAACAATTTTCCTTTTGTGTGGGTTAAAATAATTCTAAAGATTAAATTTTCCTATATATATTATGATTTTTTTCACCAATTTAATAACAATAAAATTTAAATGTAATAATATATATATAATGTACTAAAAAATTTTACTATTCTCACAAACTAAAATTTCTGATTTACTAAAGAAATTTAATACATATGTCTCGAATGGTTTTTTTTTTCAGAAAGTTGACATATGTTAAATAGTTGTAAAATTATTTTTCATCAAATACCCTCTTACCTTTTTTTTTTTAACCGTGGGTAACTAAGCCAGCTTCTTAAATCTGGGAGAGCATATTTTTAAGTTCAAAGTCTCCACCACTAAGTTACATCCTACAGGATTCCCTCTTAGTGTTAATAAGGCGAAATCACAATCATTTAATAATGATTAGAAAAAAAGAAAAAAAAAAAGAAAAAAACTAATATTTCTTTATTTTCTCAATAAATTCTGAAAAGGCAGTGTTTAATTTGCGCATAGAATATGATAAGAGTGGAGAAAGAAGATTGGGAAGAGATCAACGAGAGAGGAGAATAAAAAATAAACAACTTCTGAATTTAAATGTTTTAATTTATTTATGAATATATCAAAATATTGATTAATATGCATCGCAAGGAGCTATTTAAGAGGTTTTGAAACATATGGGATTTCTGTGGAGTTCCTGAACTCAAAGGGGCAGGATAGAAATTATCCAACATTAAACGTGTCAGATAATAGATGTGGTTAGGGAGTTCGGTGTTAGTTTGCGAAACTACTAGATTTATATGATATATTGACCAAACCTCAGGGGTGTCAAGGAAAGACCCTTATTAAGAACAAAGTCTTTCAGTCTCAACCATCCACACTGGTACCAGGTTGTATATACGAAATCTAGAATAAATTCCAACCTAACAAATTAAAAGTACAAAAAGAGATCATATCATATGCTTGGAATCATATTCACTCAACTCCATTGACGTACAAGTAAAATTACACCCAATTAACACAAATTAGCCAAATCCCTTGATTCCTTAATTCTCAAACATGCCTGCATCTCGATCTCAGGTTTCTTAATTATCTTTTTTCACATTTGATGTAGGAGAGTTATGCCTCTTACTTTAGTTGAAGACTATATTCTTAATTTGGACAAAGAAAGAAATTGTTTGGTGTTATATTTATTTTTTGTGAATAACAATTAGGCATTTTTTTAATGCTCTTCAATCAACTTTTTAATGTGATTAGCATATATATTATCATGACCTATACATATATTAAGGGACAACCACTATTATACAAATTCTATAATTTCTTCATCATTTTTGTAGTTGAAAACCAAAGTATTTGAGAATTTTTATATAGGGTGTGTTAAGAAACCACATAAACCAAAAGCTTAAACTATTAGATAGGACCAATAATAGTATTACACTTTTACCATTTGGTTTGTATTTGAGTTTGAGCTTATGGAGCCCAAACCGTTTGTTACGCACATATAGCATCTTCACGTCACATCAATAAGAAATTAAATTGTAGGTAGCATGTGAAAATATATACTCTAATGTTTTGATGCTTGTGGACGTGGGAAAGCAAAGCATTATATATCATGGATACATATTGGTGCGAATTGACGAAGAATCAAAGTAAGCATGGGCACATAAAATTAATACAAACCATGCATCGACATCTATATATTTGCCTAACTTATTCTATTCTTCTGTATATATGAATGGTTTTTAGGGGACAAAAAACTCACAATTATCCCAACATTTGATTCTCTGTCGTGCAACAACTCCTTAATTTACCATTCAAATAACACCCAAGATTTAGCTTTTCTACCCAACTACTACTCAACTAGCAACATGGCACCGCCAAGACAGACGTTTGCTTGTACGTCTTGTCGTGAATTTCATATTAACCATGGGAAATGGACTAGGCAAGAAGATAAATTGCTCTCGTCTTTCATGGAAGGTCACGGTAAAAAAAGTGAAAGGAACTCCAAAGAGAGATGGGTATACATCGATGCATTAGAAGTTGTCAAAAGCGATGGAGAAATTATCTTAGCCCTAATGTTAAACGGGGTTTTTTCACCGAAGAAGAAGAAGATCTCATTGTCAAACTTCAAACATTGGCCGGAAATAGGTAAGTATGTCGATGATTGCTTCTATAGGAAAATAAAAATACACTCCAAATCAAGCACACAAGAATGCGTCCTTGGGAGAGAACCATTTTAAGGGATACAACCATGACTATGATCCAAAATGAACAATACCTCGTAAAAAAATATGCACAAATTTTTACATCAATAGTAATATTTTTTTAATTTATATATCTAGAATTCATTTGCATCAACAATAATATTTTTCTTATTTTATCTAGTACTGATTATGAAATGTTTTGTATGTGTTTGCATTTACAAGCTGGAAATCAATAGCTAAAAGTTTACCTGGACGCACAGCAACAGTTATTATGAACCACTGTAGAAGCAAAAGAATGAAAGAAAAGTTACTTGAACAAGAAGAAGAGATTTATTTGCAGATCCAGCTGAAGGCTCAAGAAGAGCACAATTTGAGAAACCAGGACCAGGAGGCCTCACAATTACAATTAGAACTTCAACTCGCCATTGGACCTCCAAATCCCTTGAAGACTGAAGCCGAGTCAATTCAACGACTAAGCTAAAACGATCCTTAGTGCTGGTTTGGTCTACCCAAATTGTAATATTAGGCTTACATGAATTATTAAATGAAATTATTAAGTACATGTAACATATTGACATATTTTGCAGGCTTGTTGTTTGAAAGATAATGAAATAATGTTTTTCACTTTGTCTTTGCAATGAATGGATAAGGTAGTACCAATTGCAAAAATAAAAATTAAAAAAATCTAAGCGACCTTATATTAGATTTCAAGCAAATGCTTTTTTCAAGCGCACTAGCTACACTCTGATCAAATGGTAATCTTCGACTAAATTATTTTTATTGTATTGTAAATATGCCTGACTCATATATTAATTATTGTCATCAAACTTTGAAGCATGACCAAATATTTATTCTCTTATATATGTTTGGTTGGAATAAGTTCTGATTTAGAATATTCCTTGTAAAATAACAAAAGATAATGCAACTCAAACTCTATTTCAATTTGCAAATGCATGTGTGCGAAGATTTGTTTAACTCACATTTTCAGGATGATGGGGAGCTGGTTCAGTTCAGGTAAAAATACTCTAGAAAGGCTTTAACACTTGAAGTGATTGATTGTCTAGATATTGATAAACAAAACATACTCAAAATCAGTTATGACCTAAAGCCAAAATAAAGAACAAAACCCGGCAAAATAAATATTTTTTTGTGACATCTGAAACCACAAAATCAAAGCATAAATGTATATTAACACATCTACATATACAAAAAATAGATACTTGCAAACATATTTGGAGAGCTTGAGTGGAATTTGGTATACAAATACTATCATCACCATCACCTTTTCAGGGCACTTCATAATAGAGCAAGAGACCAAAAAATTTCTACCAACCTTCATCCCAACCACAGAATTCCTTATATCTTTAATATGCATTTACGAGCCACTCATGTTCCTAAAGAATTAAAGTACGTGACTTATATATTCCCTTTGAATGGTAGATTTTTAGGTACAGCATGTAAAGCTTTAATTTATGCTGCAGCCGG